>JAIEZT010000021.1:5755779-6005779 GCA_019594935.1 Periophthalmus modestus
ACATGTGCAACACCACATGTGAAGGAGCTAACTCAGGTCAAAAGTTTATATGGGTTCACCTAAAAGTTAAAAAAATAGCATTATGTTCCTATACTGTAGAGCAACACTGAAACGGTAGCGTGCTAAGGGATAAACCACCTGCTAATAAATTTATAAATTCAAATATAATATTAAAAGACACTAGGGTTGTCAAAAGTATCAAAAATCAGATACTAATCGATACTACAACTAATATCTAAAGTAGATACTCATTTGAACAGGTATCAATACTAAAAAAGTGGTTTTGGGCTGTATTGTCTATAACAAGTATAAGACCACAGACTAGTAGACGCCCATGGACCACTATGGAACATAACTGGACGACTGAGGGATTACACAGATATAAAGCCACATGGTAAAATAAAAGAAAGCACTATTGTTAAATGCTGAAAATCACAATCCATTGTCTAAAGAAAGAGTGGTTTGTATTATCATTGTGATATGGGAATCAGTATTGAGTATGAAGTCTATTCCTTTCTATTGTAATGATCTGATATTTTGTGTTTAGCTTAGAGTTGTCAAGTGTTGTTGCTAATGTGATTCTATTCGTCAGTTTCTGGTCTGCTTCGGAGACTGACTCTAGTTTGTTGAGACTGCTGCTGTTTTGCTCTTGTTTTGGTTTGGGTTACGGCCTTCAGCAGCCCCTGTGTTCATAAACTAAACAACCAGAAGAGAGTTGGCGAGTTTCCTTACACCAGAACGCTACAATATTGAAAAAAGTTTGAAATTTTAGCATCGTAACAATGCTAAAAGAAACCAATTTATTTTTGTTTCAGGTTGGAAATGGGGATGATGCAATATACATTTTTTGTGCTATAATTGTTATGAGTACAAAGGATTTTAAAATTATTCATGATTACTGACATCATCAACAGTGAAATCCTTAATTCACTTTCATTTACATAGTCCAATAGTCATTCATCTAGTACGGGACTGGCTTTATCAAATCAAACTTTCTGAATGTAAGTTAATGTGAGTAAACTGCCAGATAAAAACGTTTGTTAGTTTACATTTTAATTTGAATCTTTTTTGAACTATCAACTTAAAATTATTATTTTTTTTTTAACTTCTTACACAGTGGTAGAAAGAGTACTGCAACTTTGTCAAGTAAAAGTACAGTTACATGGCTAAAAATCTACTCAGTTACAAGTACTGCTTTCAAAATTGTACTTAAAACTACTTTTAAGTAAAAGTAAAAAGTACACTTGTACAGTAGTTACTTTTTAACAGATTTTTTGCAGAATTTTAGATCAGTATTTTATATAAATTGAAGAATCTGAAGCTGAATTTAGTCATTTGAAACAACAATCTGCACATTCCCTGATCTTATTTGAGTTTGTCAGTTTAGAAAAGAGATACAGAGGTGAGACAGCTGTGTTATTTGTTTTTAAATGTAACTAATTACATGGCTAGAATTATACTCAAATACAAATACAAGTGCAGGTTGAAAAATCTACTTGAAAAAATACAAAAAATCTAATCAGTTACAGTAACATGAATATTTGTAATTAGGTCATTTCCACTCATGTTCTTATGATTATACTGTTACCTGTATAATCACAAATATCAACTGTCCAATTAGACTTGATATAACTAGATGGAACATAAAACTTTGTATTCCATAATAACTCAAGTGAGAGTTTGAGATGATATATTTAAATCATGAAAAAGTCTCACACAATAGTCTTCAACTAATTTTAACAGTTTATCTAAATAATGTTGCATTAATTTGTTCCATTTGCAAAGAACCAAATAAATAAATAAATAAATAAAAAATACACATTAATCACTTCTTGGCTGGTTCATTTCTTGTGGCTTTTCTGAGATTTCAATAAATGGTGCGAACAGAGTTGAAAACAGGAGTGGTAAAAGTTGTGGTTTTGACAGGGAAATCTCTGCTGCAGAACTAACCTCTCTGTGACCTCTCTGTGATCTCGCTCACTCACACAGGCGTACTCGTTCTGAACAGCATAATGGAGAGCACTGTTTAGGTTGTATTGAAGAAGTCTTAAAACACACTGTTTGACCTGACACAACCCTTTATTTAAGCCTTGTGTTGTCCTACTTTTATGAAATATAAAAGTAGGACTCACAGGACTTCATTTAAATGAATATTTACTTGATTTTGGGATTATCATTTTTTTCATTGTTTTAAGTCCCAAAAACTCTTTTGGATTCAAATTTGAGGAGGAGCTCGGAGTAGAGCCGCTGCTCCTTCACGTCGAGAGGAACCAACTGAGGTGGCTCGGGCATCTGCTCAGGATGCCTCCCAAGGGAGGTGTTCTGGGCATGTCCCACCGGGAGAAGGCCCCGGGGAAGGCCCAGGACACGCTGGAGAGACTATGTCTCTCGGCTGGCCTGGGAATGCCTTGGGGTCCTACCGGAGGACCTGGAGGACGTGTCCGGGGTGAGGGAAGTCTGGGAGTCCCTGCTTGGACTGCTGCCCCCGCGACCCGGCCCCGGATAAGCGGAAGAAAATGGATGGATGGATCGATTCAAATTATTTCAAAAATAATTGAAAACAGAGTTTTGCATCTATATTTATGATCTCTATTCAGAGCTATTTGATTCTGTAGCTAAACAGCAGAGGACCAGCTTGTGTTTGGGGCCATGTACGGACAGTGGAAGTAGACTAGTAGGTAAAATACTTCATCTGTGATCTGATGTTAAAATGAGACACAATTATATAGAGTGTCTTAACCTGGATATAGAGGACACGTACAAGTTGTTTCCCATTCTCAGTATATGGACAGCATATACTGCAGCAACAGAGACACTGTTTAATGATTGGCTGCAGGTGCTGGGGTTTAGGTAGTGAGGATTCAGATCAGAGAGAGTCCTTTTAAATTTAATCTAACTGGATTTCAGCACTGAAAGGGGCAACCCAAATGAGAGACTCATGTGAGGCTCATTCTGCTTTCTGATTGGATAATTAGCTTGAGAATGAAAACACCAAATTATAAAATAAATTAATGGGACATCATGTCCAATGTTTTTGTAATCAAGAATAACTCTGGATTACAATGATTAACAGTTAAAGGCTATATTTGATATTTGAAAAAGTTTACCTTGTGTCTGGAGACAGTTAGGCCATGTTTATGGAATTTAAAATCAAAATCACATTAAAAATAGAAACTGTATTACATACAGAAACTGTATGACATACAGTTTCTTTTAAATGTAATTGATACTCCATAAATAATAAACTTGTAAGTGAGGGGTGTCCTCAGTCCTTTAGTGAAGTAATCTGGCCAGTGGTGTCATAGTCGACTAATCAGTTTATTAGGAATATAAGGATTTACATTCATAATGGCAGAAAGCAAAAGGCATGGAGTTCGAGTGATATCTTTAGTTGACCATGAATGTCTTTAGTTGACTACAGCCCTAAATGCTCATTATGGCTATATCATCACCTGTTTTCGAGCTCAGAGATATCTGAGGTGAGGCGCAGGTAGAACTTCTCAGCCTGGGTAAAGAGCTGTCGCAGTAGGAGCACGTTGGTGTGAGCAGTGTTTATGAGCTCCGTCTCCACCTCTCCTCTGACCACCACCTGCAGCCCGTCCAACATGTCCCTCACCTCGTCCACAGTGAATGTCTCCTCCACCAGCCTGCGCAGAAACATGCACAACATAACTGACAGGATTATGTTATGCAGAAGACCCATCAGGCATAACTTCTAACTATTACAGTGCATATGACCGGTTAGAGTACTAATTTCACTAAAACATAGTAGTTATATTTATGATTTTACAAAATTTTTTTTTTTTTTTGTGAAGCTTATGTAACATACACTGGGGCAATTCCTGCTTTATGATTAAACTAATGCAAATAAATGAGAAAAACTCTATTTTGTCAAATAAAAGTTTAAACTCAAACTCAAAAAATATCAAATGTCATGCATTTTTTGTATGGATGACAGAGGTAGAGGTGTTCAGTTTAAGAGCTTAGTGCTACATCCTGTATTTCTATGCTTCTCTTTTCCCACAAACTGACACTTTATAGACTTAAACCATGATAAATATTTACCACACATACTACCCCACCAAACCATGTAATAATTATAAAAACATAAAAACCTGTCATATCCACTTAAACTTTACTTGGTGGGAGTGACGTTCTTAAAGAAGATCCATAATGAAGCCTACTGATTTGGGATTTTGACTTTTCAAGATATGGATTTTGTTGTTACTGTTTATTTAGAAAACAAGATTAAGTTATTAAATTAGAAGACCAGGTTAGTAATCTGCATTATTTGTAGATGTTGAGTTTATATTAAAATTCTATGAAATAAAAAAGAGGATATTGTTGTGTAGTGATATTGTGTGATATGGCAATATTGAGAAAATAGTAATAGCAAGTAGATTTGTTATTGAAATTAAGCTTCAGTTCACAGTGCACACACAACTCAATGCTTGTTCAAAATCGACTTAAGGGTGCACTTTACTGGTAGAGGTTCAGCAACTTGTTTCCATGAAGATGTTATTACTTTGCCTGCAATAAACCACAGTATGGCATTAACATCTCTGGGACTATTCAATTATAGACGTTTGTAATGCCTAAAAAAAAATATTGAAAAACACAGCAGCACTACTTCTCCACAGGTCTGACCTGGTGGCGTCACCTGCTTGTCTCTATTCTTGGCAAAGAAATAACATTTCCAAGAAGACAAGCAGGTGGCAGGCCCAAAAAGTTACACAGTGGACCTTTAAATGTAGATATTTCATATACATTCTTATAACCTCACACCAGAACACATATAGGGTTAAATGGTGGCAAGCATCTGGGAGATTAAGTTATAGCATTAATTGTATTTTAATTCATTTTTAATAACAGGCTGTAATCATATTTTTTGCGGGAAAAGTCACCTGCTGTCCTTGAGTTCTTCAAAGCAGGAGTCGATCGTCTTGAGTCTGAGGACCCTCTTAGAACGTGCAAACCTCATGTAATTTATCATTTCATTTTGGTGCTGCTCGTTGAACCCAAAATCAGCCTGCATAGAGAGAAAAAACTAATTTTTACTAACACAAATACACAAAAAGTGACAGAATACAATGTAGCTCATGCACAGAATTAGAGCCGATCTGCTAAATTAACGTAAAGAAGATTTCCACAAGCTTATAGGCCTACAATGCACGAGCCCACGTTGGTTTACATTGTGATCAAGATGAATGCATGCGCTTTTTGTTCATTTTTTTCATTCAAACTGGGGAAACACAGAACACAAATTTCCAACCTGTATGATTCTGGTGCATAAAAGCAACCGGTTTAGTACTTACCATGATGGCTGTGTGATGCTAACGTGAGCTGTACTGAGTTAGCTAGCTTGGAAACGTGGCTAGTTAACAACAACGATTACCGGAAGAATTACACAAGTTTAATGTTTTGGTTTAATGCTCCGTGATGGCAACGTGGATATGCGGACAGATTTAGTACGGTGTGATCATAGCAGCGAAATTATCGGGGTGGCTAACAGTGCTATGATGCTAGCTTGTGTTTGCGTTGAGAATGCCTTGGCAACGGAGCGGAGCGTCGTCACCTTGGTTACGGCTGGCACATTCACTGACACTCCGTAAATTGTAGAATGAAATAGTTAATAATTGATGGTCTTCAGATTTTAAATGTGATGGACTATTTTAAAATGTGATATTATTTATTGTTGTATTTATTATAATAAAAATAAATAATAAAATATCTGACTGTTAAAAAAGACAATTATTTGTTAAATGTGTGTTTAGTTCAGGGTTCGTTCTGAATTGCCGTATGTGGAGTGAGGTGAGCAAAATACCTTAATTTATACACCAGAGGGCGCTATAGGACATTTTTTGAGAAGTTGTGCAGTTAACTTGGATACATAATTTTGCCATAATATGTGTATGCTAGTTCTTTAACGGTTCACTACACATGTAACCATCCTGTCTGACGAGCTAACGGTCGCATTTGACTTTGTGAAAGTAAAAAAATAAAATAAAATAATAATAGTGAAAGTAACGCTACAAAAAACAACTCATAATATAAATAAACTAGTTGAATAAAAAGCTTTAAAGAAATCAGTAACCTACCTCTGTGTAAAAGTAGCGTGCAAACATTTTCATCAGCTTGCAGGTGGCTTTTTGTTTAACTATGGATAATTATGCCAGTTTGAACCAAAATATTTCACGTTGTTTTGATTTGTTTTGCTTGTTTCTTTTATCTTAGACCATCCATGATTTAAAAATTAGAAGAATTTACTGTTTAACTGACAACTGGTGTTCAAAGTTTCCATACCCAATAGTAGGCTTAGGCTTCCACTTTGATGAATAGGCCTACTTGGCTTTATGGCTGTTCAAAAAATAAATTCGCAGCCTAGTAAACTCTACTAAACTGATCTAAAACCGCCCTAAAATAGAGGTAACGTTACTATTAAATACCATTCTGGTTATAAACTAGTCTTATGTAATCCTGCAAAAGCCTAAGGCTTAATGGATTACAGAAAAATACAACCTATTAAATATCTTAGGACTATCTAATTTATTGACCAATGAATACGAAATAAACTCTTCTTCAAGCCTGAATCGCAAAGGCTGGGAATGACTCTCACTCAAACTAAAGAAAACACTAGTCTATTTGGATGCTATGCATGAAATCTCCACTAGAGGGAGCTAGTACCAAGCCTTACCTATGGTCATATTCAGAATCAGAATCAGAAGACTTTTACTGCCATTGTCAGTGAACACAGCTCACAAACTAGGAACTTTCTTCGGTGATAAAGTGCAACATAAAACACTGAATAATAATAATAATAATAATAATAATAATAATGATAAAACATTTTAAGTCCCTTCACAGTAAGAATATGTTTTTCAAGGCATAAGTTTATTATCATACTTTGAAACACTCCAGGCAAATCTATAACATCTCCACAGAGACAAGCAGGTAGCAAATCCTCCACCAGAAATGTTACATAGTGCTACTTTAGAAAGAAATAGAAGACAATTTAATTATCTTGCAAGTTTTTTGATTCGTGTTAGCACTTTTTGGGGCTGAGTCATTCTCTGACAGTTGATCCTGTTTGTTATTTCATGTCTACTGAGGACCTTTACATATTTTCTCATCTTTGCATCATACGCTGGGCGACTGACAGCTCCGGCTAATTTAGCTCTGACTTGTGACTTAGCTCTGACTCAAGAACATGTTCCAAGGAGATACTTCATCAACAAAAGACTTAACCATTTCCTGGTATTCTGTCAGTGTAATTGGCTTTGCCTTGACAGCCCTGTAAGCTATGCTATCATATTAAATCACAACAACACGAGATGCATGCAGTTTAAAGACACAGTGAGGTATTGTACAGATGAGGTAATAGTGTACACTTTCCATTATGTCTCTTGAAACATGTTATGTCATTCTGTTGTTCTAGCGGCAGTGCACAAGACATAGCACCTATTCAGTCACTTTTATGCAATACAATACATTACAAATCCAATACATTTTTAAGTAAGGTAGGCAGGCACACACACACACACACACACACACACACACACACACACACACACACACACACACACACACACACACACACACACACACACACACACACACACACACACACACACACACACACACACACACACACCTCAAAATATGGAGGGACTCGCTAAAAGTTTTGGCATTTCATCCAGGCAGAAAATTAAAATATTATGTATTTATTTGTTTGACTGGTACAGTGCATGTTAATGGACCTAAAACTAACCCTAATCCTAACCTTAAAGAGGGGGTATTTTACTTCTATGGGGTTTTAACTGGTACCCCATAACATATGTAGCTCACCATATTACCAAAACAATATATTAACCTGTTTAATAAGTTTCACATTTGTTTTTGACGCTATGAGTCCTCTCTCCTTTTGGTCTCTGTGCTCAGAGCGCTTCAGAGCGCCATCACAACACAATTAGCATGCATCCTGGAAATAAAACTACTGCACACAGCATTAGGTTTGTCAAGTTGTTGTGTACAGTTTTATATATTTATGGAGAATTGTGTGTGGGAGTATAATTGACATAGGCTTGTGGGCGGAGCATTGGACAAAATCTCACTGCTAACCATAACGAGGGTTCGAATGGGGCCAGGGAGAGATTGCTAAATTGCTGAAACATGCAGGGATGACATCTTAAACCTCCTTAGGCATGTTTTTGATGAGGGGATGTTATAACATGGTAGAAAGCTCCAAAAAGTAAATTTTGCATAATACATAATAATGCTTTTTAACCTGATTGTGAAATAATATATATCATAATACCAACTAATGCAAAGTGCTGTTCTTTGGCATAACTGTGATTGAGAAAAAAGATTGCTATCCAGATCATTAACAGAAAGTTAAAGAACCTGACCTGAATTCAGTTTTGTCTTCTCAAAAAGGCTGTGTTTTAGATTTGGCAGCACAGGTGAATAGAAAACTGAAGATCCCAGTCTGCCTCGTGTTTTGTGCTGTTTTCCCCCTTCCTTCTGTGTCAGAGCCTGGAGCTGGGCGGAGACTCGGGCTCCTCCCATGCACACCTGCAACTAATTGCCAATCAAGCTGCACCTGGGGAGGATAAATGGAGGCAGGACTTGACACTCAGCGCTACAGTGGAACAGCGCTGCCTGGCTCAGTCGCTTGTTTTTGCATTTGGTACTCTTTTCTAATGGTGTGTTCACACCGCGGCGTCAAAAACGCGCTGGCCGCCTCCATTTGGACGCGTGTGCAAGACGCGCGTATAAAGAGCGTTGAGTGTTTTCCCGCTCTTTTTGTGCACAATGGCAGACCATGTTGAGAGAGTAGCTTTGGTGTATTTACGGCACAAAAGTCACCAACGGAGGTGATCGGCTCGGCGGCGGCGTGTCTGGGTTCACAACATAATGCAGAGGCGTTCGGAGTTTGGCGAGTTTCATCATTTGCTCCAGGAGCTCCGTCTGGATGATCAGCGCTTCCAGCGGTATTTTCGCTTGTCCCAGGCCCAGTTCGATGACCTGCTGTCCCGCATTGGTGCCCGGATAACGTACCAGGATACCAACTACAGGCGCTAGATTCCAGCTGCAGAGCGCCTGTCCGTCCGTCTTCGGTAAGCACATATAAATCTTAATAATTCTGAGTGCAATAACAATAATTTATTTAGTATTCACGTATTAGCAATTAAAAGTAGCTTAGCATTGTTAGTTCTCTGTTCTGGCTGCTGCAAATAGGTCTACTGTGGTATTTGTGTGAAACCAGCATTTTACTATATTCATATAAAATAGGCCTCATTTGTAAAGCATTCATGTTTTCAGTTTAGTCTGTAGTACATTTGAATTGTAGTACATTTTAGTACAGATACATTACATTTACTATTTCTGTTTCTCAGGTATCTTGCCACTGGGGACTCCTACCGGACAATTGGGAGCAGCTTCAGGGTCGGTGTGTCCAGTCTCCACCATCATCCCAGATGTAGCAGCAGCCATCTGGGGGTCCCTGGTGGGGGAATTCATGGCTGTGCCCACAGCTGAAGAGTGGAGGACCATAGCAGAGGAGTTTGAGGAGCTGTGGAACTTCCCTCTGTGCTTGGGGGGGCTGTGGATGGGAAGCACGTGACCTTAAAGGCACCCCTCCAACTCAGGATCTCTTTAATTATAAGGGGGATCACTCCCTGGTCTTGCTGGCCGTTGTTGACGCCTGGCACAGGTTCAGGGTAATAGATGTTGGTGGGTACGGCCGGGCAAGCGATGGGGGGGGGAAGTGAGGGAACATGAAGGAGAGGAGAAAGTGTCTGTTTCCTCCCCTGCAGAAGGTGCCACCTCCATCTACAAAGTAGGCTCCAATGGTTCCGAATTTGAAGAAACTAAAGTGTTTTCATACAATAACCTGTGAATGCTAAATTTAACAAAATCTTTCCTGTCAGGTGGCACTTTCTGCAGGAGAGGAAGCAGAGACATCAAGAAGTGCTCATCCCCGGACTGAGCAGCAGGAGGAGGTCGGTCCCGGAGTGCCGCCAGCAGCTCTCTCTCGAAATGTGAAGGCGACGACTCCAGGGACCTCTTCCTCCTCTTTGCTGTCCTCCGAGGTGGACCTGGAAAACAGAAAGTGTAATGAGAATGATGTTTAAACATAAGTAGATTGGTATAAATTGACAAAAAACGCATATGTACATGTAGTGGAACATTGTTGTGAATTTCAGTGTTCAACTTCAGTCTTCAATCTCATACAGTGTTATGAAAGCCTGACTACAACTTAATGCCTTTACTCACCTGTGGGTGCAGCAGAAGGGCCAGCCTGCCCTGAAGAAGCAGCAGCAGGCAGGTCTTGGGCAGGGGAGTCCTCTTTGGTAATTCTCAGGTAGTTCTGTCATGATAATAATACATAAATATTACACAGCAGTTCTAGTTTTGCTTTGGATATTATATTGGACACTGAATTATCATTATTCAATTTCTAATGTTATTATTACAACATAGCATAATGAATGAGACATGTTGTATGTACATAATTTTCTTGTCTTTTTTGACTGAACTCAACTCACCTCCTGCATCTGACAGCCCTGCTGCTGCTTCTTCAGGACAGTCCCCTGGGGCCTGCATCTCCTCGACCACCCTCGGCATGTTCCCACTCGTCTCACGAGGGGAAATGAAGGGGTCAAGCAATGTCAGGACCCCAGAGAACCGCCATTTTTCTTCAGGCCCTGCTGCTGACCCACTCCTCTTTTCTTTATTTTTTCTCCTCTCCTTCATGTACGTGTTCCTCAGACTCTTCCACCTTTTTTTGCATGACTCCACTGAAAGAATAAATGAATGAATGAATGAATAAATAAATAAACTCATGAGCTACAAACAAGTGCCAACAGCAACTTGATGATGCTAGCACTGACTAACGTCAAGCTAGCAAATATTGTACCGCTCCAAAGTTGTGATAACTTACCTCACACACCGAGCTCCTCACTGATTGCCCTCCAGGCAAGGTCCTTTTTATCCCGGTTTCGATAGTCTGCCAGCGTCACATCATATAATGGACGCTGGCAGACTGCTACGACAAGACTGTCCTCCATTTTTCGTTTGTTTTGATTCCCGCGCTGGAATGACGTCGCTTTATCACTGGAGCGTGGTCTCTGATTGGTTGACGTTTGGGCGTCTGAACGCATAGACACATGGATGCTCAAGACGCGCCGCCTTGACGCTTGAAGACACGCCGCAAAAACGCTGCGTCACCAAGATACGCGTCCACCATAGACTTTGAATGTGAGCTTGACACATCTGACGCACCGGTGTGAACGCACCATAAGTTGGATGTTTTTGCTCCTCAGATCCTGCCTCCTGGACCCGCTCAGCTCCTCTGTCTCTGGACCTCACACCCTCTGACCCAGCTCACCTCTACTGATACTGCTCACCTCGTCCCTGACTCCGCTGCGCACGATCTACTCCTGGATTACTGCAAACAATCCCGCTCTCAACTATGATCAATCTACCTTCATCTGAACATTTAGAAACTGTAAATAAACATTGTTAAACTGTTCCCCGAGTTCTGTCTCTTTGGTCCCCGTCAGTCGTTTTTTTTGCGTTGACATGGTTGCAGTAGAATGCTATGTGCGCCCTTGAATGAACCTTTAGTCCCCAATTTGGAGATGGTAGCGTACAACAATAGTGATGCCATTATATGTACTTTGGCTTGTCAGTAGATTGATGTGTGCATAAGCCTCTAACAATTTCAAAACTTGGGATTCTGAACTGTTACTAGAGTTGGAATTTCATTATCGAAAGGTGTTCCAGTTCACATTTACCACCCAGGGCACGGAACAGCTGACCCTTGAACACAAATACAACACATCATTAAACATTTAACCACATAACACAATGTTCTCCGACATTGCCTTAACATAATCCCCATTCGCTCTTTCTGTTTCTGCTTTAATGATCTTCCCTCCCAGCCTGTGATGAGGTCAAAGTTCAGATAGACAGTTTTGCCAGTCGTCAGCAAACATGTCCGACGCAGTGCTGGGTTCAGGCAGGAGTCTCTAATGGAAGTGTTGTTGTTGCGTCCTCCTCTGGGATCTAACTTGTGACTTTTCCATTATGGTACAGGCCGAGCATCATGTCCCCTATCCTCGCTGTCCTCTGTCCACTCTGTCCTTTGCACAGTCACAGTGATTGCCATCTGCAGTATCGTGCTGGGCTCTGATTGCTTGTTGGTGTGATCCCTGGGCAGTAACTGTGTCACCTCACTACAGCACTAAGCACTCTGCCACTTTCAGTAAAGATGCTTTCTGAAGGACTGACTATTTAGGGGACATATAGATTCCTATGATAAACATTTGTGATTTTTTTCGTGGTGATGTAAAATGTATTTGACCTTTCTCATATGACACTTAATAGGATGCACTCTGCCTGTGAGAAAATCTTTGGGGTACTTTCAATAGTGAAGTGCAGGTAAAAGCAATGTGCCCAAAGCCACATTTTATTCAAACATGGAAGACATAATAATGATGTTTTAATATTGTTGCAGCGACAGTTAGAAACACAAGGGGAACTATATTAACCATGATCCTGAGCACAGTAATATCACGGCTTGTCAAGGCTTTTTAAAAGATAAAAATAGCATTTCTTCAATTCTGTTAGCATCTCTACAATATCCCAACTCATATCATACTGTGAAATTAATATTGTGTCAATATTGTACCATGAAATTTGCATATCATTACATCCCTGCTACCTGGTGGTGATAAGCTCCTGTAGCAAGACAAGGCAGGCAAGTTTATTTATATAGCACATTTTGTACACAAGTAATTCAAAGTGCTTTACAGAATAAGAAAGACATTAAAACCACAATACAACAAATCAAAAATTGTTATAAATAATCATCATAAAATTATTATTAAAAGAGAAGAGTGCAGAATAAAAACCTTTCAGTCATATGCACAGCTAAACAGAACTGTTTTAAACAGGCCTCTACTTTGACTGTCAAAGTAGAGGCCTGTCTCACATCTTCATGAAGATTGTTCCAGGTTTTAGCTGCATAAAACTGACTCTGGGCACCAGCAGGAGGCTGGTCCCTGAAGTCCTCAGAGTATGACATGTTCATATGGCACTAACATGTCGAGATGTACTTTGGTACGAGGCCAAGGTGAGACTTGTACACAAGCTTTAAAGTCTATTCTCTGAGCCACAGGAGCCAGTGCAGAGACCTGAGCACAGGATGCATGTGCTCATACTTCCTGGTTCTAGTCACGACCCGAGAAACAGTACTGCAACTGTCTTAACGCTGGTTTGGAGAGGCTAGTGAGCAGGCCGTTACAGTAGTCTAACCTACTGGAGACAAATGCATGGATAAGTCTTACCAAATCTGGTTTTGACAGTATACCTTTTGATTTTTGCATTGTTTTGGTCAGATGATAGATGGTAAAATCTGCAGATATTATTGATTTGATGTAGCTTTTAAAGTTCAAGTCTGAGTCTACACAGCTGCCCTGAGGTAGACAGGTGGAAGTAAAGCGGTCCCTCCAACCTCCCAGTATCGATTCTGGCTGGAAAGACCTCCATCCTCTCGTACGGCCGTGGAGGGCTGCCCTCCTCACTCATACAAATAATGCAATTGGCACCACCAGTCACACATTCACACACTACATAAACAATGTGACAGATGTGTCTTGTCCAGTAACACAAGAGTATGCAGTTGGTCGTACATGGATCTAACCTACCAACAGCTCCAAGATTTAATCCACTGCTACCCCTGTACCATTCAAGGGTAGTGTTAACAGACGTCAAACAGAAAGTGCAGGGTTGCAACAAAATAGACTAAAGTAGGCTTGATATGTGTGCAGCTATGCTTGTTAGAAAAATGGGTTAGAGCTTGCTTATCCCAATAAAATAGGCTGAATTAACAGGCAATTTATTTATACTATACAATATAATGAAGTAGTATAGTAGTAGTAGTATCAAGAATGAAGTAACGGCTCGAACTGAACAGATGCGCGTGAGTCTTAGCCACCAGTGCTGTGGGCTATCCTATATTTGTACACATGATTCCTCAGATAGCTGATGGCATGCAATTTGCACACAGAGATGGTGCAGGCAACTTCGGACTCGTGCCAAATCACTATACACTGTGTGTGTCTTACATGGACTATAATGCTTTTTCAACAACGCATGCATCCAGAAAGATTTGGCTGTGGCCCAGAGTCTTCCCAAAGCAGCTAAAACAAACAGAATCCATTTGTGCAGCAATGGCAGAACACACAGAATCTTCAACTTTGGATTAATGGACTCATTTTTACTAATCTGTGAGCATCTTTCCACACATTCTGCAAGTTATACAATTTTCCTAAAGCCCCGCAGGGATCGAGGGCACAGTATACAGCAGATGCCGCAAGCTAGTCTAGTCTGTCTATCTGAATGTTGAGTGCTAATTACTGTTTTACACTGTGAAAATTATCAGGCCCGATCTGTCATGTTGAAGAACACCACAAGCCAGAGGTTAAAAGGCCCTGAGTGCATTTTTTAATAATTGAGAGATTTCACTTATAATTTACGCTTATTTATGCTTTTGTGTAAGCCATTTTGTTGACATGCCCTTGGGCAAGACACTTTACCGACCCTGCCTGTATTGGTATGTGGGTGATGGTGATGAACGTGAAATAAATCTTGTTATCATGTTATTGCTTTATCTGAGATATTCCACAGTAAAGCCAGTGCAATAACTGAATACATTTAGGAAAAACACATATTCAGAATACAACTTTTAAGTAACTAGTATTCTGGTACTTTCGTAAAATCAAAGGAATACATTGCAGTACTTCATCACACAATCTAGGCTTCAAACTGCACAGTATTATTGAGAAAATTGGTGAGCACCAGCGTGATTCTTCCTTCTTCAATGATCACATTTTACACTATAATTTTCATATGAAAGAAGTAATCAGAATACAGTACTCTGATTGGGCCATGTAATGAAATACATTACGAATACATTTTAATGCAAGTATTCTGCAACTAAATACATTATACAAGTATTCTTCGAATCACTGAGTATAGCATTAAACTTCCATCTTGCATTTAATCAACAGCAGTTATTGAAAAAAAAAACATGCATTCTTACTGAGAACATGATCGCCTCTCCGTATATCTGACCTGTAACTTGGCTGGGCGGCATCACCAGTTTGTTCTTATGGAGAATAGATCATTTTAATGCCATACTGTCGAACATTCCAGGAATAACAACTCCATGAAGACAAGCAGGTGGCAGAAAAGTTAAAATGGCAAACATGTTTTTTCCACTGTATGATGCTGGCTTCAAGCTCTGTAATCTGTAGTAATTGTTTCAAACGTAGTGTAAAAAAAAAAAAGAAAAATAGAAAAATGTGTTTTTATCTGTTTTGAAGCCAGCACTCCCCTGGGTTTGTGGAGCTCTTTGTTGACAGCACGGCTCTGTAGCTTTTGCCTTTGTCACCTGGCTGCCACTGAAAGGATCCTGCTTCAGTACACATTTCAAATATATGATGCACTCCAACTCTTGTGTAGCAGCTTTGGGGCTTCTTCCTCTGCACTCAAGTACTGCACTAATGGCCTTCTCTCCTTGTATTGCTAAAGAACTGTCCTTGAGTGATGCAATGGAACATGCTTTTTCACTGCCATATATATTCTCCCAATTTACTGTCAGGCAGCCATAGAAAGTCTTTTCAAAGCTGTCCTGCTAACATGTCATTTGCGGCATCAATCATTTGTCATTTGGGTTTTATCCACAGACTGTATATGTAAATGGACATAGCTAACCTGCTGGCCACCGCCTTCCAAATAAGACGTGATCATGGGCACACATCTGGCTCCATTGACTCTGGCTCCAATTCACTTTAAACTGTTGCCCCTCTCTCTGCAACTGCTGCTGTCAAACTCGCCACTTTGGTCCTAAAATGTCCGTATTGATCCACCCTACATGATCCTGGTATTTTTTTTTCACTATTGTGTCTGTCTTGCGGTGTGGGTGGTGTGTTGCCTTTAAGTCAATTGGGTTCTTTAATAAATAATTTCATATGTTTATAATGTATTAAAAAGCTAAAAAGGTTTCTGTAATAATTTACAAGTGTTTTGAATAAGTATTTTATTATTAATTGTGGTTTGACTTAAAAAATATGGCGGGATAATTCTACTTCCGGGTTTACAGCACTACTTCCGGTTGGCAAACGAGACGCTGTCATGATCCCTGCCTGCTCCTGCCTTCTGTGTCTGCTCTGCCCCTCCCTCACCTGCCTGTCTCTGGTGCTAGGCGGAGTTCCTGCAATCAATGCACCTGCGGGAGGATAAAAAGAGCCAGGATTCTCTTCTCTTTGCCAGATCGTCTGCGCGACTCACTGCACGCCACCTGCGTCTGTTCACCTCACTGTTTGTCGTCGTGTCTCTGCTGTGCTACCTGCCCGTGTCCTGCCCGTGTCCTGCCTGTGTTCCAGTTCACGTTCCTGTTCAGCACCCTGCCTCCCTGCACTGCTCTGGACTGCCGTCTCCGACCCTGTCTCCCGGTACCGGCTGTGTTTCCCGTCTCGTGTCTTCCCTGCACCTCTGGACCCTGACCTGCACCCCAGCACCCAGCTCCTCGTATGTTCTCCCGTCACCTGTTGTGTCTTGTTCTGTCAATAAACACCCTTAAACTTGCCCCGAGTCCCGCATCTTTGGTCCGCCTCACACCCCACATTACGACAGACGCATGTGTCATCTGGCATGGTATCTGTCACCATCTGTCAGCATCCACGTTGAGGCACATAAATGGAAATGGCATATGTTTTTAAATATGTTAACAAATATCTAGTTATCTATATTTTTATATTATTTAGCGGAAATGTTAACTTTTATACAAGATGAATGAACTTTATCTTTGTGTTACATTCAGTTATCTTATGTTATTGTACTTTTTCAGTTTTCACCATTTGGAGGAGAAAATAAAAGCAACAAAACGCCCCCTGTGGTCCCAGTTCTTCTTCAGTGGTTTAGCTCAGTGTTGTTTTGTTATATTGATGGCACTACAGGCGGTAAGGGGCGTTACTTTCAACAGCTTCGCTCCAGATTGGCTCTTTGGTTGCTATGGCACTCGCGGTCGGAATTCCAAATATGGAACTCTGCGCCAAATTCGCCACTATAACCGCTAGCCTCAATGAGCTTCATTTGACTGGAGCCAAACACTATGAGTGACGTCACGCTCACTTAGTTCACTACTTTTTACAGTCCACGGTTTTAACACGTGACAGTATTTATGGGCATCCTAAACGTAGTCTGTGAATGTCCACACTATTCCCTACGCGAGGTGTCCAAATGTCCAGTGAGTGAAAAAGTAGAGCATCTTATAAAGTAGTGTCCAGCAATGATCACTAGACTGGTCAGTATAGATCACCATGCATTGTGAGAGCTGGAACCATCATCAGACAGCAATAGGTCTTTAACTAGACACAACATGACTGAATGAAATGAATGTTTTAACACACCACTGATTATGAATAAAGCAGTTTTGGCTACTTACCTTAGCTTGAGCTGTTAGCATATTATATTTCTACTGTAATGGTTGGCACATTTGAAGTTTCATTTCATGGAACTAGAATCTGTTTGTTAGGTAATAGGAGAAATACTTTATTCCCTTAATTTTCACGTATTTCAAGCAAAAAATGAAAACTATTTTGTAAACCTACAATTTGCACTTTAAAGTTGGCGTATAATGCAAAATCGTCGTTTTGGAACATTCTGCCATGTTATAATGTTCCCTCATCAACAATATGCCTGAAGTGGTTTTAGATATCACCCATGCATGTTTGTAAACTTGAACTATCTCTTCAGTAAAAGGTAACATGATGATCTGAATATGTTATGTGTCTAACAATGTGACAAATAGAGGTTCTAATGGTAAGTTTTGAAATGGACATGCGTCTTGTCTGCAGTTACATTTAACAGCTGCACATAGGCTTTATTCAAACCTGATTGCGAACAACACCTGATCATTAGTCTTGTCTGGAATTGTCAAACGAGGCAAGTAGAAATTACAGAGGATTTCCGATACGCTTCACTTCATTCCAAGTCTATTTACAACATAGCGAGCAGTGGTTGTGCTCTCCCTTTTTCCTATTACCTAACATAATGGAAACTCTGAACTACCCATTAAAAGTAATACTATCATAAAACATTTTTCTTGCAGTTAAAGGGAAACTACTAGTGCTGGATAAGAAAGCAAGTTAGAGTGAATATAAGTCAGGGTACAACGAAGAAGGGCTGTAGTTTGGCTAACAAAAAGTTTTTAACCATGTTTGAATATTGAACGTGCAGTTTGAAATTTCCCAGGATTGTGATGTCACAGATAGAGACCCTGTGTAGGTTTAAGTCTAAATAATTGCCAGACTCGAAAGCATTTCTGCCATCAAATTGTGTTCATTACTACTGCCTCCTTTCATGAAGATGACTGGGCAAGTTTTTCATGACCTAATTTAATTGTTTTTCTCTATGATAAATCCCACTGCTACCAGTAGTTGGCGAGCTGTACCACATCAGAGTATGGGGAGCACAGAGACGGTGAAAGGTCTGTTTTTTAAATCAGGCGATACAAATAATGCATTATATTTGTTCTTTAAGATAAAAATAAAATAGGAAATTTATGAATTCAATTAAAAATAAAATTATAATAAAGTATGTATGTGAAGATAGAGAAGCAGAGAGAGAAATTTAACATTTAAATAGATGCCTGTACAGATACAATACAGTAAGTGTTCAGGGTGGATGGGTCCATCATGAGAGGCTTCAGAAGTACCTTTTACATTTACGTAAATGAGCAACACTGGTTTCCAGTCCAAAGCTGACTATTGCCCTCACCACGCACTGATGCTCTGGGTATGATCTCCTACACTCAATATTAAACCCCCCCCTGTAGATTCCACTTGTGCCACATGAAGTGGGGAGGATAATGCACCATGTCATTAAGTTCAAATCATTCCAAATTGGTTTCTTGAACATGACAATGAGTTCACTGTACTACAATGGCCCCCACAGTCACCAGATCTCAACCCGATAGAGCATCTTTGGGATGTGGTGGAACGGGAGCTTCGTGCCCTGGATGTGCATCCCACAAATCTCCATCAACTGCAAGATGCTCCTATCAATATGGGCCAACATTTCTAAAGAATTCTTTCAGCACCTTGTTGAATCAATGCCGCGTAGAATTAAGGCAGTTCTGAAGGCAAAAGGGGGTCAAACAACGTATTAGTATGGTGTTCCTAATAATCCTTCAGGTGAGTGTATATATTTCATTGTGTTGTGAATATGGATTTAGACATAAATTATAGCATACAAATGTAAGTGTATGCACAATTTAAGATTTGAAGTAAATTCATCATTTACTAAATTCAAATCTGGTAGTCTGGTGTGGGGCACTTGTCCTGGTTCATGCTCCATGGCGTATGTATCATTATTTCAATAGCCTTGCTGATCCAACATTTATATTTGCTATTTTCCCACATAGATTTTGGTGGCAATTTTAAGGGATGCAAACTGTCTCTCATGCACTAGCAGTTACACAATTACATCTGACATCAAAATGAAAATGTCCCAAGTAAAATTGTCTCACTGTCCGCACTTTCATTAACTTTCTAATTTCGTATTCACATTTTCAAGTACTGCAAAGCAAGCATGGGACGAGGAAAAAAGCATATCACATTTACAACCATTGATTAGCATAAAAGTGTACACTTGTTTTAATGGTTTTCAATATATGCACATAACAATTAATGCAAAGCAGAAAATGCATTTAATTATTCATTCAAATGTTGCATAGCAAATACAAAGCAGAATCAGGAAGTCACACATTGTTTTGCCCAAATTCCTAAAGTTAGTATTACTAAATCATAAAAGTTGAAGATACAGTTTCTGACCTGTTAAGAGTTGTTGTAATCCCTCAGTCTCCAGTCCACTGTAAAACCATGTTTACTGTAGTACTTAGGAATTCCTTGAAATCTATGTTGCATTATAAATAAAGTGTATATTTTTTTTAAACTATTTTTTTAAAAGGTGCTCATGACCTAGTAAGGAGACAGATTATGATGCTATAAGCAAGGCAAGATTATTTGTATAGCATAATTCATACAAAGTCATTCAAAGTGCTTTACAGAATAGGAAATACATTCAAATCACAATACAAACAAATTAAAACATAAATCATCATAATAAAAAAAACTTTCAGTCATATGTACAGAACTGTTTTGTCATGATCCACCTGTTCCTGTGCTCCTATGTGTGTCCTGTGCTCTCCTCCCCCCTTCCTCGCCTGCCTGACTCCGGAGCTGGGCGGAGTCCCCGGCTCCTCCCGCGCGCACCTGCAGCCCATCAACCTAATCATCACCACCTGCCGGGGATAAAGGAGCTGGGGATCAGACATTCGGTATCAGATCGTCCGCGTGGCTACCATGAATACTCTAGCTCAGTTCTGTTTTTTGCCTGTTGCCTGTTTCCCGCACTCATTTGGACTTTTTGCTCTTCCAGAATCCTGCTCCCTGCTTAGACAGCTCTGTTGTCTCTGCTACGTCCTGGACCCAGCTCTCTACTCTGGTATCGTTGCTTCACTTCACCTGTTCACATTCGTGTCACCGGATCCTGGCACTCACCCTGCTTTCTCTACCAGAGACTCTACCGTCATTGTTGCACCTTGTTTTTTTCCACTTTTGTAAATAAACACTGTAAACTTGCCCCGAGTCTGGCGTGTTGGTCCGTTCTACCAGCCATTACGACATGTTTTGAGCCCAGTATTTGCACCAACCTGCTCAGGGACTACAGGTGTAAATTAGCCTTTGTGCTATAACATGGTACTAGCACTTTTCCTATGATTTTTCTCTAGTTCCTGTACAAATAAAAGTACTTAGGCCATAGAGAGACTTGTACACAAGCATAGCTGATTTAAAGTTTGTTCTCTGAGCTGCAGGAAGCCAGTGCAGAGACCGGAGCAGAGACCTGAGCTACGTCAGTCCCACATTTGTTCCCACAGCCCAAAATTGGGGTTAAGGTTACTGCGTTTTTGGACGTTTGTGATTATGGCCTGGGTGTGGGTTGTGGTAAAGAACAAATATCCTTGAAGACCACTGAGCTGTGGGAACAAGGGGGCTGTGCAATTTGACCTGAGAATAAAATTGGAGCTACTGCTGAGGAAGACAGTCCTTTCCTCATTAGTATTTGCTTATACAAAGTAGATACAGTGAAAAGCAAAAACATCACTTGCTACTTTAAAAAGTGTACTAGAATTCACATCAGTGTCATAATGTAATGCCATCTTACTAAATTGTACATGTGTACATAATTTTGAATATAGTGTTATCTTTTGGCAAACCTAGCACACAATCATGCTTTCATACCTGACATTTTTCTGATCACCATATATTTTCGAGGGACATTTTCACACCTTGTGTAAGGTCTTGGATGAAGGGTGTCCAATCACTGGCCCATACCAATCATGCATAATTCAATGCAAATGGGTAGTGGCTTTTTTTTTCTGACAGCAGGTCATTTAAAGCAAGATGACAGTCAATCTGAACGTTTTCTAATCATGAGACGTATGCTTGGACTAAAAGCTGCTTGGACTGAAAGCTGCTATTACTCTGTGGGTACCTGAGTTGTATGAAACGCCCATTCAGTTGTGTCTTCTATAGAAATGTGAAGTTCTGTTGTCAATTATATTTTTAGTGAAGCACATTTAATTTAAAAACATTACCTAATGTTATGAGACATAGTTTCATTTGCATACATTCTAGTTCACATGTTGAACATGATGATCCACCGGTAAAATGAGTGCTGTTGGAATTTACATCTATGGAAGAAACGGGCTCCAAGCAGTTACTTGTTTTTTTTGTAACAAAACAAGGAATTCAAGGCCAGTTGATGCATAAGACATATAATTAGTAGACGTATAATAATACAATTAGTTAGCCAACCACTTAGCAACGCTGCTAATCCGGAAGATTTTGGAACACCGGAGCTAATTCCCTGTTTTTTTTCCTATAGCCATTAGCATTAGCCCGCAAAAATCATAAACTACATGAGATAAATATCATAAAATAAACATTGTATATGCTTTAACTGGCTTCGTCATTCATTAGTATGTGAAGGAACGTTCAATTTGGCATAACTTTGGTTAGCATGCACTAGCCAAATGACTGAGTTGTAGAGATGGGCAGAGATACAGAATCTATGTATCTCTGCCCATCTATGAAGTTTTATGCAAACTTACCTATCTGTATGAAAGATGTTCCAAAGGATGGTTTTAACCACTGTGGAATCATACAGGTGCCACCTGCTGTTGCTTATAAACAGCAAATTGTCACAGACATCAGATGACGAATTGACCTATTGTGACCCGTGCAAATGTAAAACTTTACCATGCATCAGCATTATAGTTCATCTGCTCACAATCATAGCAAACATCCTGGCACCTCATTTTCCTTCTGTCTCCTCTTCACCTCTCCCCATGGAAACAGGGCCGTCGGGCTCCAATGGCGTCCCCTCATGGTTCAGTAGTCGGCTTTGTGTCTGCGTCTCTCAACTTGGACATGAAAATAATAGGAAGAAGATTTCCAAAGATGACCGTCTGTAGCCAAGCCTGACCAGAACACTAATGACAGCACTTGAAAGGGTCAGACCCACATCATTTACAAGCTAAATAATTGAAAAAGCTCAGACTAATGCGGCAAAACACCAAAAACTGTTTATGGCATGTGTTGCTTTCTTTTTAAAGAATCTTTCAGATGTGCATGAACGTGACTGTGGTGCACAATGGTCAGTTTGATCCATAAACTCATTTGCTTTATAACAACATCAACCAAAACAACAGCTGGGGAAAATAGTAAGTGTATTTTATAATTCTACTCCATTCTATTAAATCAGACACAGCTATTGAGTGGGGTAATGGGACAAAACCAAAAGAAAGGCTGTGACTCAAACCCTGCTTTGATTACTAGTACATACTGTGTCCTTCAAGACACTTCACTCACCTTTTCCCTTGAGAAATGGCTCACAGCCCTTTCTTGGGATCCACAATACACTTCTCCAAGTCCACCGTACATCTCCATCTCAAAGCCTCTAATGACTCCTTTGAAGATAGTGAGGTACAGATCTTAGCCAGAGAAAAGAAATGGTTTGAGAGGGGAGTTAAAGAAGCTATTTTTGTAAGGAAAGAAATCCTTTCTGGAACAGGAATGGGGGGCCATAGACATCACCACGTCCCCAATATATAAATCTACCCTCGGAGCCAAAGCAAACAAAGGACACAAAGAGAACAATAGAGCAAGCCATCAGACCCACTAAGACTGAATGTTGGGCCATTTAGGCTGAAACTGTAAACAATAATGGTTTACAGTTTCAGTGTAGTTAGCTCCTCCCTGCAAATAGTTATAAGGCAGTGTCCACCAGCAATCTGACCAGAACTGAAGAAGCATCTTGAATGAGCAGTGAAATGTCTTCACTCCTACAACTTTTTGTCCAGTTGACAGATTTAACTCTGTTTTTTTCTTCTCCAATACTTTACGAAGATATGCGGTGACTGATATCACTCTCTATAAAAAATACAGAGGGATATCAGGATTTACCAGGATTCGCCAGGTAACCGCAGCCATGCATCTGTTAGTCTATGCCAGGGCAACTATGGGTATAGAAGTAGTACAGTATATTGCTTTGTGTGAGTTTCCAAGATTGTAAAAGGGATTATTATTAAGTCCTATAAAAAAAATATAAAACATTTTCGGTGTCCAGTTGAAATTAATTTTCTTCCGCTTATCTGGTCATGGGTTGTGGGGGTCTAAGCAGGGACTCTCAGACTTCCCTCACCCCAGACACATCCTCCAGCTCTTTCGGTGGGACCCCAAAGTGTTCCCAGGCCAGCCAAGAGACATAGTCCCTTCAGTGTATCCTGGGTCTTCCTCGGGGCCTCCTCCCGGAACACCTCCCTGGGGAGGGGTCCAGGCACCATCCTGAGCAGATGCCCGAGCCACCTCAGCTGGCTCCTCTCGACGTGAAGGAGCAGTGGCTCTACTCTGAGCTCCCTCTGTGTGACTGAGCTCCTCACCTTACCTCTACGGGAGCGCCCAGCTATTCTCTGGAGGAAGCCCATTTCGGCCGCTTGTGTCCACGATCTTGTCCTTTCGGTCATTACCCAGAGCTCATGACCATAGGTGAGGGTAGGAAAGTAGATTGACCGGAAAATCGAGAGCTTTACCTTTCGACTCAGCTCCTTCTTCACCACAACTTGAAATAAAAATCACAATTTATTAATATATTTTTTCATTCACTGAGGTTGTAGGTATTTGGGGGCTCTTATGTCCGTATATTTTTAGCAGAGTGATCATTTCTAAGCTCAAATTTGCTAAACAATGCCGCTTCACCACTTGCAGCCAAGGTTTTTAGTGGAAAAAAAATCACCTCCAACATGATGATTGAAGGACAGGCTCACAATAGACACATGGTGGCCCTCAACGGCAGCAGGAGCAGCGCAGATGTTTGTCACAGTACACTGAGACGAGTGCTGTGTAGCGATACATGGCTGCACCAATGGTCAATACTCTCACACACGTCCCTTTCTCACGGTAAAGTTAAAGGTCAAGGGTCCGTTACATTCTTACATTCACAGAGATGTTGCTATGTTTGCTACAGAATTGCATTAAACTTAACTATCACCATAGAGACAAACAGTAAAATGTTTTTTTAATGTACTAAAACACAATAAACAATACCATGATGCTAACAGATGATGTCAAAGGCAGGGTTTTTTTTATTTTTATGAATCAACCGACTAGACAGTGTTAGATAATAGATAATTGTGTTGTTGCTGTTTGCCGTCATAGTAGGATAAATGTCATTATTTTAAATTAAATGCACAACGCAACTCGTGACTTTTGGCCCTCCTGAGTGAACCTCTGCTAAAAACTATTTTAAGTCTGCAAAATTAACAGGATGTGGTCAGCTTTTCTGCCTGTACTCTTGAGGTCGGTGTTTATCTTATTAGCTAACATCTAGTCATTGTTAGCCTTTTGTGCTTATTTTCTTCCTATAGTGACAACAAAGTCCGCTTCTGAGACTGACAAAAGCACAGAAAAGTTGCCATAATTTGAAGTGACTTGATAAATTGACACTGAAGTTAGCAAAGTGGATAATTGCTTTAACGTCACAGAGCCAGGGAGAAGAATGATGACTAAATCTGGAAAGAGAAAAAAAAAAAACACACCAAAAAATGTGTTGCTTGAAGTGGGTCAAAATCGATTGTGTCAAACTGAGAGGAAAATGTGTCTCCCTAGAGGTGAGGTAGGGGGAAGAAAGCACACGCCGCACAACAAAGTCAAAGCACTGTTCTGTAAAGCCCCAACACAATCGCGCCGAGAACAAAAAGGCAGCTAATGCGCACAATTAGGCTCTGTGAGAACAGACACTCAAAGGTAGGTGACGTGAATCCGGCAACGCTAATGGCTAAACACGCCTCACACACTTCAGAGCCCCACCAGTAGCATACAAAACACTCCACCAGGATGTCAGCCGACTGCTAGCAACAACAAAACCTGCCCACTGCTATCTCAAGCCGCTTGGGTCAACTTTCAGTGTCCATTTTAAACAGTGGCGATGTCAAAAGCACCAAAAAAACAGCATCTAGTGAAAATAAACTGCACTAGGCTTAAAAAATGGTTTATTCCCATAGAGGGTCACAAACAAATATTGTTGCAGAAATTGGGAAGTTATTGCTTTGCCAGGAATGTTTATGGCATTAAAGTGACTGTAGTCTACCCGATTTTGACCCCAGTAGGCTACAGAGATATTCTAAAAGCAGCTCTTATGATAGAAATGGGACAGTTGTGTGCTCTCCGCAACCCATTGTAGAGCGCTTTGTCCTCCAAGAATCAGGTAGTGTGCTGTTAGCATGCTAATGCTTGTTAGCATTTTCACTCTGGCCACTGAACGTTATGAAAAAAGCTTATACACTCATTGTGGTGAATAATTAAGAATGCTAAAGGTATGTGAAGAATAACTTTGGATTGCTGCAAACAGTTTTAAATCGTTTTTTTATGTTTTAACTAGGGATGGGACGATATACGATAATATCGTAAATCGCGATAGAAACGGTCCGCGATAAATCGTTCGTGGCATTTTTTTCTAAAATCGCGCACGATTATAATAGTCTTTACGGCGCCAGACTGCCTCATGTTTCTGGTTTCAATACAACATTTAGATGCTAGTTTGGGTGTTTGCCCACAAGGGGGCGTTCTGTCACAGCAATGACACTTGTTGCGTCTGTTGCGGGTCCGAGGGCAAAACACAAGCAACTTGCACGCACATTTGCGAGACAAACATCCTGCATTGTTTGACAAACTTGAGCTGAAAATATTCATCGTAAGTGACATAAACTATTGAATGTAGATTGTGTTGTGTGTAGTAGCTAAACAGCATTTTACAGAAACACACACGATTTATATTTACCTACAGTCATGTCAACAGCAGAATAACCCACTCTTGCCAATCGAAAACAGCATCCAATCCATCCAAAAATAAGCTCCTCTCCTCCTGAGTCCACAGTCATCT
Organism: Periophthalmus modestus; assembly: GCA_019594935.1. Lineage (NCBI taxonomy): Eukaryota > Metazoa > Chordata > Actinopteri > Gobiiformes > Gobiidae > Periophthalmus > Periophthalmus modestus. The sequence continues at coordinate 5,782,354 of JAIEZT010000021.1, forward strand.
TCACTCTGACATGAACCGCTCCGGGTCAGAGACGCCTCTAGTTTAACTTCTACAAACATCCACAGTGTCCTTCATAGCGTACTTCCTTTGTTTTGTCCGTTTCATCATGTTTAGAAGCAAAACAGCGCCTAGAATGCGCATTGGGCACGCTCGGTAAGGTCCGTCTCGGCATGTCACACACGTGTCACACACGTGCTCCACTGCTCATTGGCTGTGAGGAGAAAACGTCACTAAACGTGTGTGATGTGATTGGTTGATTCTACATGGGGGAGAGTGGGGCGTAAACTTTCAGTCACATGTAGCACTGATTCGCTGTTTGCGGCTCCAGTGACTCACAACCTCCAACTTATTGGACAACACTGGTGTCAGTCAGAAGCTAACACGTGTGTTTAGCTCTGAGAAACAAAGGCCATGTCCCAATTCGTCACATGCTCTGTTCCATGTACTGTTCGAAGTGCAGGTCGAAATACCCGCCTGACTTAAATGCGACTTAAGTCACTTTGGTGAATTTTTGGTGAATTGAGACACGGCCAAAGTCGGCGCTGTCTTAAGTTTATTATGCCTGAAATCAACCAAAGAAATGCAAAAAGTGACGGACCAGATTTCGCGTGTGGAAAACTTTCCTGCAGCAGTTTCGACATGGAGGATCTAACTTATTTTGTGGACAAGATTTCTTCAGTGGGTTATATTCTCTGGATCTGTACAGAACGAATGAGAACGACTCTGTGGAACATGTTGATGTTTGACAGAACCAGAGCCTCAAAGGTGAGTGAAGTCCACATCCGCATTTTTGGCTTTTCTGTAAAAACGTCTTTCCTGACAGCACTGTGGTGATCGCAGGTGAAAATTTGCATATTCGGAAAGACAAGCGCTGTAGCTTTCATTTGATGTGTAGATTGTTTGCGTGGGTGACGCGGAAGTACATGTACATTCCTGTAGAGTTGTAAAGTAGGCCCGGGCCGTCGGAACGTTTACAAATTAATGATTTATGGCGATAATATCGTCAATCGCGATTTATTTTGGTCACGATAATCGTGAGTCTAAATTGTATATCGTCCCATCCCTAGTTTGAACATTGTAAAAATCTGGTGCAGCTTTAAACTTGAGAACCAAACTAAGGTCAGATGTGTGGACAGGCAACAGTAAGAATGCTTTCCCCCCTTCCCGCCCCCCCGGGCACTTAGAAAAAGTGCTCAGGATGTCGAAGTGGAGCCCCCTGTGTGCCGTGGTTGGAGGTGCGGGTGAGGAATAACTTTGGCTTATTGATTGGTGGAGTGACTGTGTGGGTTCTGCTGTCACCAAGGGAGGAGAGCAGTGAAATATACCCAGGCCAGAGCCCCTCTCCTGGGACTCTGCTGACTTCATGTACCCTTGCAGTGATGGGAGTGGTTCCATCATTCACCCCTGTTTTCATGGCCATGATACAAGCCCACTGCTTTGTACTCACTTCTACTACTACTAAAGGGGCAGGTGGTAATCGGCTCCCAATGGGCTCTGCAATTTTCCCAAGTCTGTGGTCATTTAATATTGCAATTTAGAATGTCCAAAATATAACATAATGATCCCAATTGTAATAGATTTGGACAATATTGCAGGTAAAAGCACAATATGTCTTCTTTACTGTCTCATCATTTTAAGTTTTACTTTCATGTACTAACCTTAACCCTGACATTTCAGTAGCCATGACTTTGTTCTTGGGGAAGCATCCTGTAACCTATATTCCCAGTGGGAGTACATACAGACCATCACAACCTTGAGGCAAACTTGGGACAGTATCGTGTTTTTTTATTTTATATTTTTTACTCTTTCTAGGTGCATTTCCACTTCAAAGACCCTGGAACCAGTTTAATGACTTGAATTAAATACATGGTTGAAAAGAAGATGCTAATTGGCAGAGAAATGGTTTAATCTTGGCACAATAATAGCTGTATTGTTATTACGGCTCTGTTTCGTCATTCAATACTTCCTCCTCCCAGAGTGCAGTTTTAATGTCCTTGTTTAAAAATATCAGCAGAATGCAAACTGGCTTTAGTTACATATTTTGGTAATAGTATGATCTGCAGTGAGCATTTACACCCAAACTATACAACAAAGTATGTATTAAAACTGTATAATACACACAGCCTTAATAAAGCATGAACAAAGACTTCTAGACATCTCTATTGAAGAAAAATCATTTACTAAAAATGATTCAAGCTTGACAAATGCTTAAATTAATCAATATCTTTGTTCCTGTGGGAAAATTTAAACACACTGCGCAGGAAAATACAATGATAATAGAAAAGCTCAAACGGGAAGGGTTATCAGATCCAGTGTTAAGGCAGTTTATGGAGAGTTTCAGCCTTCGAGACAAAGGAGCCCCATGCCGGTGTCCTCTGTGTGGCATCATAGCAGTGTCCAGGGGGAGCCACATGAACTCTGGAGACACAACAGGAAAGCCTTTCCTAAGCCCCTCTTTCATTCTGCTCTGTTGTTTTGGACAGTGATGGGCCAGGTGTTTCCTCTGGAACATCTTTTGCCATATTTGGTGTAGCCCAGTGCATTTTTGTAAAAAATCTGTAGCTGTTTAGTGTAGCCATCTTCATGCAACATTGCCATGGATACAGGAAAAACAAATTGGTCAAATCACACAATTGAATAGTCCTTAACTTCTGTCCTTTGAACTGCACAAGCTGCACTCCTTAGTTGGTCAAAATACCAACACATATGAAGTAAAAAAAATTCAGAATTTAAAAAGGTTAAAACTGCTCAGTGTGCTAGCCAGTCAGGCACAAGAGCAGCCAATCATATTGTTGCAGTTTGCTGTGTAAACCCTCAATCGTCCAGGCCTGATCCATAGTAAAAAACAAAAAAAAAAAAGGTTAAATCTGTCAACTGAATAAGTTCTTGTAGGAGTGAAGATTTTTTCGCTGCTCATCCTGTCACGTGTGTGGTGAAAAGGACTTAATTGTGGCACAAAAGGAGTGTCCAAAACCAGGTTTATTACAAAACAGAAAACAGAGCCTGCATGGGCCATGATGAACAAAAATGTAACTCACATGAGCAGCAAGACAAGGATCCAGCAACTAAACAGGGACTCAACAGAATAAAAAAGCTGCCCCCCTGATTGGCAACAAGGAACAGGTGCGGAGCCAACCAGGGAGGCAGCAAACAAAAGCAGGGAGGAACAGGGCTGGATCTGGAGTAGGGATGGGACAGGGACAGGACCAAGGGACAGGGACAGGACCAGGAACCACCGGCGGGGCAGACAAGGAGGGAAGGGGACAGAACCCCCCGGTGGGCAGAGGCAAGGCAGGGTTGGGGCCCAGGGCAGACAGGGACCAGGCAGGCCGTTCAGAGCCCCCGGTGGGGCAGCTGGGCAGGACCATCACATAAACCATCACACATCCAAGCCACTTCTTCAGTTCTGGTCAGATTGCTGGTGACCACTGCCTTTTGTTTGGGTTGTGTTTATTTCACTGAAATACAGAAAACACAAACTCGGCTATGATATTCCAAAGTATGGCAAAAAACGTATCTACCTCCATGAGGAATCTTCCCAAGAATGGTTTTAACTTTTTATTTCCAAGGAATCATGCAGACTAGAGTCACTAGGGTTGTCAAAAGTGTCAAAAATCAGATACTAATCAACACTAAAGCAGGCATTGAAACTAGATATTCATTTGACCAGGTAATGATACTAAAAAAGTAATATTCACAGGTTAGAAATGAACCTTTCCTGGATAGATTTAGAACGATCTTGAGCTGTATCAGAAAAGGTATAAGACACATAGACTAGTACACACCCACTATGGAACCTACCTGGACGACTGAGAGATTACACAGATAAAAGACCACACAGTATGGTTTATGTTATGTCTCTGTTTTTATTTTTTGCTGCTGGACACATGAATTTCCCTGGTCTGGGATTAATAAAGTATTTATCTATCTTATCTATCTTATCTATCTATCTATCTATCTATCTATCTATCTATCTATCTATCTATCTATCTATCTATCAGTAAAATAAAAGAAAGTACTATAATTTAATGTTGAAAATCACATTCTATTATCTAAAGAAAGTTTTTTTTAATTATCATCACTGTATCAGAATCGGTATTGACTAGTGAGTCTATTCCTTAGCATTGAAATTAAATTTGAAATTTTAATATTGTGATAATACTACTCTAAAAAGTTACATCCTGTACCTTAAATTAAGAGGTTGGGGTGTTAAGCACAACTGTAACCCATATAATTAGCCTTAACATGAAGCATTTATGAAATGTTGGTTGCCATTCTATACTTTTAGATGTTTTCATGAGCTGAAACTATTTGTGATTCAATATACAGGGTATTTACTCTTCAACTATCAATACAATGCAACAATGGAACTCTGAACAAAGATCTTCCAAATACTTCTAATCCTTATTTCAAAGCAGCCTTGGAACACAACCTTTCCATTTTGTTAGTCTCTGTATCTGCTATTTCGACAGATGAAATGAATGCTTTTGTTATCTTTTGTGAGACCTTTTTATTCCCTCCCAAGGATACATCATGTCCTTCCTTATTGTCTTTCCTCAAATTTCTCTCTTACCCAGCATGCTGTGTGCCTCTGCTCCTGTGCTGATGTTCTGTAATCACACAGCAGCCCCCTTCAGAGGTTAGAAGGTGAGGCTGTCGACTGGAGCCCTGCCTGCATGTTTGTGTGCGTGTGTGTGTGTGTGTGCAGTGCGGTAACATGCTGGATAAATGGATACTGATCCTGCTCCCAACACAGCCAATCACTTAGAGCCAGGGCCGCTTCTATAGGCTCTATAGAGGGCAATGCAAGATGGTGTTTAAATAATAGTTAGCTTGACAAAATGGAGATTCTTGTGGACTAACATGCCATAGCTAAACTTGAATATTGGAACTGAGATAGGTCAATCCAGTTGTTTTCAGGTGTAAAGGTGCCATATCTATTTTAGTAAAGGCTCAATCACCTGTTTTTCTTATGAAGGTGTTATTGCGTCGGAACCCATCATTTTGAATGAAATAGCATTTCTCTCACCTCAGTTTAACATAGTTTTGTGCTTTGGTCATTGATTCTGCAGAAATTTGTGTGTTTTTCAGTCTTTTTTTTCCTCGTAAACTTAATAATAATTGTTTACGGATGGACCATGCGCATTCCTGATTGACTAATCCACCTGCCAATCACGCCCATGCACTTGGGAAGTGTGTGCAATGTGCATCTGCTATTCACCTTACCATGATCTTTTGGGTTGTATTGTTTTACATGGGGCTGCCGATCTTGACAGAAGCACCCCTTCCTCCAGAGAATCGGTGCATTGTTGACTTGTGTGGTGCATATGAAGATTGAATATTTTACACAAATCAACCTACTTTATGTCATATTTTAGCTGCAAAACGTTTTGCAAATTCTCCATTGAAAGGAACCGGAAATACCATCACAAGTATGGTTTAGTCGAATTTCGTGGCAAAAGGGAGGGGAATAACGTCAATACATCATTTTTGAACGTGTAAAAATCTGCCACCCAGGCGACTTTAATTACATTTGCTCAACATTTCTCCTCACATGAGACTGAACTTTCACTCTTGGGCCCCCTAGTGCTTCATAAAGCCCTTTGAAAACCCATGATCTTCTTCCTGCACAGCTACAACTGAAACCTAATTCTCGAAGGATAGAGACGACAAACTGCGGCACTTTCATTAAATCTTTATAGAAGTCGTTTATTGTCGGATTAAACCTAAAAACATCAGAGCTCCATTCATGTGATCACTTTACTGGAAGGCTAGCTAGCACACGGTACACGCCAAATGAACGCTTTTGAAGGGAAAGTCTTTGGTCACTGGCGGATTTTGATGGCAGAGAGCAGAGGATTTGATAGCGCGAGATGAGAGGGCGCGTATTTCGCTGAAGCATATTGAATTTTTAGTGTGGAAGAAAAAGCGAAACATCATTTGCTGTTGTAAATTAAACACGGTGTCTTCCAAATGACTGGGTGGATAAGGCTAGCGGGGTTGTCAAAAAAAAAAACATGTCATATGGAAATGGTTGGATCATCAAATGTTTCTGGTTTCACATTAAAGAGAGACATCAAGGCAGAGTATGTAAGGTCCTGTCGCACAGGGAGTATGAGCTGATGGCTTTGAAAAGACTCCAGGGACCTGAAACTGAAGGTAAACCCAACCACAACACAATATCACACACATTTACAGATTTCAGTGACTTTTATCAAAACCGCTTTGGCATTGAAAGTAAAGCTCGCCACACACTGCAGGACTTTAGAGGCTTAAAGAGAGCAAAATTGATTTTTTTTTCTTTGCTTTCTACCATGCTATAATGTTATCCCTAAAAAAAAAAAAAAACATGCCTGAGGAGAGTTTAGATGTCATCCATGCATGTTTCAGTAAATTTGCCATCTCTCCCAGGCCCTAGTCGAACCCTCCTTACGGTTAGCTGTAAGATTCTGTGCAATGCTGTGCAAATACTGCAATGCTTACTTGGTGAAACTTAGAAGAACATGTTAATACATTGTTTTTGCCAAATATAGCATTTTCAAAACATATAATGAAAGCTAAAAGTAAAAGTTAACACAGTGATTGAAATATGTTGTGTGCGTATATATGTGTTAGCAGTTACTACTCCATAGAAATAAAATTCTTTATCTGAAAATGATTTTTAAACATGAGCACAGCACAGCCCACAGACATGAGGAGAATCACATGAGATATTAAACCATACAATCCTCCGAGTGTAAAGACCGAAGAGGAGAGATCGGACAATACGAGTGAAAAGATGAAGATAAAACTAGCACACTTTGCATCAGCTGTCTACAGTAAAGCAAGCCGCTTTCAGACTCAGTTCTTAAAATTGTCAGAGCATTGTACTTTTAGTTTGGATGCAAGTCAAAGCTCTGTTATTATTTTTTGGGGGAAAAAAATTCTAAAAGATGTTTTGCATAGACAGAAAGCTGGCAACACAGGAAGTAGTCTTTTGTATACTATCACTAATCTGTAGCTGTTTCACCCACCGCATGACATGCGTAAACTACTCATTCTCTCTTTTTACTTTATAAAGCATGCTTCAAACTTATACTGACGTTTTGTGAAAACATGATTTTTGTTTTATTTCTTTACTCATAAACCTTGTGTTGAACACTGTATGTCTGAAACATTGAGGTGAACGTGTTTCTTATTTCGCTGAGTAATAAAGTGATTATTGTCCTGCTTTAGTGCTGATGTTTTATGATTACGATAGAACAGCTGAGTCACACTAACATCACACACGTGAGGAGCACAGCGGCTTCAAAATCTCAAAATTGGGTCACGCCTCCCTGAAATCAGGGAGAAGCAAATTGGCCCTTACATCGGGCAAGTTATCCTGCAGTGTATGTCGGGCTTTAGAAGACATTTTGTGCTTTTTCTGTATAGTTATAATATATGCCACCTGAATCCCACATGCATCTCTAAGTAAGAAAATAAAACTGGAGAGCAAAGTAAGTTCAGAGCAGTGGATGTGTACCACTGGTGATGAAAACATGGGTAGATCAGAGCAATTACATCAGGACAATAAAGATTACTCAAACAGAAAAGAAAGGAAAAAAATATCACAGGGGGCTGAAAAACATTGTATTTCTACAGATTCAATAAGCAAAGCAACAATCTGACATGAGAGAAATATGATTAGTTTTGTTCTAGTTCTATAATGCATTTATTGCTAATGATTGTCATATAAGTTCATCCAAACTCAAACTAGTTTTGCCTTGAGCTTGTAGCTGTATGGATTTCTTTGAATGCATGTCATGTTGTTATCAATATTTTATGATTTTGTAGATATCATTAATTTGGACGAAAATTAGTTTTTATGTGAAAATCCAAGGCCATGGCTCTTAACTGGAAAAAGTATCAAGTATCTCGGGGTCTTGTTCAGGATTGAGGGAAGGATGGAGAATGAAAATGACAGGCGGATCAGTGCAGTGTCTGCAGTGATGCGGTTGCCATATCAGACTGTTGTGGTAAAGAAGGGGCAGCGTCGAAAGCTTTCGATTTAATGGTCAAGCTAAGTCTCTACCCTCACCTATGGTCATGAGTTTTGGGTAATTTCGGCTGCTTGTGTCCGCGATTTTGTAGATAATCCACCGGCTTGCTGGGTCCTCCCTTAGAGATAGGGCTCAGTCACACAGGAGGTGTGACTGCTGGAAGAGCTGGAGGAAGTGTGTGTGAAAAGGGAAGTCTGGGCCTCTCTGCTCAGAGTGCTGCCTCCACAACCCGATCCTGAATGAAGTGGAAGAAAATCAGAAAATAATACTATCACAATCGTAATACTTTCTGATTGAATAATCATCATGAGGACCAAAACACCTAATTATAACATAAAAGCCATCTACATCTACCTCAAACCATGAGTCAGGAACATGTTTTCATTTAAACTTTCAGCCCCTTTCTGCCAATGTCACATTGCGCCATGACACAGAAACAACTGTCTGGGATAGTGTCAGGCAGTTGGTTTCCCATGACTCTTTGTAAGAACGTGCCTGACTGGATGAAGAAGGTGACCCTGTCAGTAGGTTCTGTGTTAGTTTTTACCTGAGAAAATGCTATGTGAAATGAATAGATTATATTTAACAATTTATTATTTTTAAGCAGCTTTTACTGCAATGTATGTTATAAAATGTATGTTCTTATCTTGACAAGAATAAATTAAAACAAAAACCATCATGTCCAATGTTTTTACAACTGAGTTTAAAGTAATGTTTTATAATTGATTATATTTGATTTGAACATGTCTACCTTGTATCTAAGAATACAGGTCATGTTTATGAAATGTAAAATCTTATATACAATACCTTTAATATATATTTTTTTGTACCGAATCTCTGACAAAGTTCCTTGTATCCCTCTTCAGTATTAACCAATTATTTGTCACTAGATGGTTTGTGTAATCGTGGTAACTGGCTAGCGTCACGTAGCTTCCAAAAGGCCGGAAACCCTTCTAATCACTACGCACCTAAGGTATCATTAGCCCATCTTACTCCAAATTAGATAACATGAACATCAAGTGTCTAATTAGGAGCGAATGACATTGAAACACACACAAAAGACAACATCCATTAATTACAATACAATATAATGCGGTGATTTGGAGCGCAGTGGTTAAAAATGCTGAATTACAAGATAAAAATAAAATAGAGAGAGGGCTGTGGGGATGAAATGACTCTCATTACCTCCACATGTCAGGAGCTTTGATGTGGAGTGAGCATAAGCAGGTTGCCTAAAAACAAGCACATAATACAATAGAATTATGCACTGTAGGTCTGGATACCAAAGAACTGTAAAATGTTTCAAAGTACAGTCAAATATTGTTAATGTTACAGTGTAAATAATATGCATGTGTATAAAATGTGCATATAAAGACACTGTTAAATGCCAGCTGTTAAAAGTGAACTTTTTAAGTGTAAATCAAGTGCAGGGCTTTTGAGGCACAAACAAAGAAATCAACAACAAGAACTTAATTCAGGTCATTTTCACACTGCCACTACTTAAGTAAATGTAAAAGAGCATTTGAGAGTGGTGAGCTGCTGAATTATTGTTTGACATGTTCATCTGATGAGACAGTTTTGTCTTAATATCAGCGACACCTGCACACACAGGGGCAGGAGGAGACCTCCTAAGTCTGGGCTAAGCCTTGGTCTAAGCCTGGGTCTGTCTGCGTAGGTAAGCCTGGGCCTGTCAGTGTGTCATTCAAAAAGCCTTTTCTCCTCCACCACCAATGTGTATGGTGCTCAGGGTGTATTTTGCCACAGTGAAAGATGGTCCGCCTGTATCAAAATAAATATGGCACTCGGGCCTGCCTTTTAGGCGTTGGCCTGCACACCTGAACGCAGCGTGCCAAGGAGCAATCTAGCCATGCAGTCCTCACATAGCATTGGGGTGTTAGAGGAGAAGGGACATAGCTAACTGAACAATTACTGGAGTATGGACAAAGCTAGAGGTCTTTTTCGGTGCAGTGGCTTCTTATGATCACAGCCTATTTTCAGATCAGAGTGTCCAGGCACAAGCGTGCTCCAAACAGAGGAAATGTGGCTGTCTACTATTACAACACAGACACAGCAAGCTGTCTGATGGATAAAGTTATATTATCCTGTAATTATGAGGAAAAAAAGTTGTAATTACAAGAAAATTATCTCATAATCATGTGAAAAATATCCTGCATTGTGTACGTATCATATTATTTCTGCTGTTAATGACCATTGTGAATTCAAAATAGTACACCCTGCACAGTGGAATGAATGATTTATAGCAGGAGAAAGACCCCAAGTCAACCCCAACTATTGTGAAAAGCTCAATCAATACATTGAACCAGATGAACCTTATTATGAACAGTCACTGGACAGACAAATGTACAGTATATGGTAGAACAAAAGCAAAAATGTGTATGTGTAAAATGCAAAATGTGTATGTGTAAAATGCAAAATGTGTATGTGTAAATAATCGGGAGTTCTAACTGCTGTGTAGTTAGAACTCATCATGCATCATGATATGATCTGCTTCTGTTCTGGGTAACACAGTGTGCACATAGATAGGTCCTGTGGAGGTATGTTGGTTGGCTGTAATAATAATAATAATAATAATAACAAAACAATAATACATATAATAATAATAATAAATAATAATAATAATAAATAATAATAATAATAATAATAATAATAATAATAATAATAATAATAATAATAATAATATCTTAGCTTGCAAATTAGACATCCAGATACACTCCAAAAACATAAAATATATGAAGAAACATGTTTTTAGTTATTTCTCTCGTTTTTGTTTACTGCTTTCCATAAATGTTCATTCATAGTTTTGGTTTCTTCAGTGAGAATCTACAAAGTGAACAGTCATGAAAATAAAGATAAATCATTCAGTGAAAAAGTGTGCTCAAATTTTGACTGGTCATGTATGTTTAATGCCATACTGTGAAACATCCCAGGTGAAACAATAACATTTTTGTGACGTGGAGACAAACAAATGGTGGAACATTCACCAGAAAAACATACATAGTACAGATTAGACATTGATTTATTTGAGATGTTTTTGCGTCAGGCTTGCATCTCCACAAACCTCGTCCTCCTTGTTTCCATGGAAATCCTGTTCCTTTGGCCATAATATTCAACAGCATAACATAAAACATGTCTATCTCCAAAGTTTAGTTTTAAGTTTCTATTTCCATGGAATCATGCCGGTGACACGCCACCTGCAAAAAATTATAATGTCATGGAAATAAATTGACTCAAAATTGGGGCAAAAGTAGTTTTGCATGCATTTCTCCTTCAAAAGCCAGGGACTAACATACTCTAGTTCAGGAGGACAGAGTTGTCTTGTCAAAAGTTGTTTGACAAGTTGTTTTTTCTCATCTCAGACGTTGCTGCTGCTCTTTGAATGTTGACACAGGCGCATTCATGCTCCTTTATGGCCATAAATAAAATAAAACCATTTCCCCTGCTTTCTATCATGTGTTTGAGTTTCTTTTAACACAGGAATAACTGACAGCGGCCCCTGTAGTGAAATGAGTGGGCTAGCAGAAGCACCAAAGCTTTGACAGAGAGTTTTCAAATAGCTGAGTCAATATTTCTGGAGATGAGCAGGTGGAGTGCTTAAAGCAACAACACAAAATTTGATAAAAGTTCAAATTGTTCATATAATTACATAAGTTAATGCAACTATTGAACTTTGAACTTTGAAGCTTTGTCCATAGATTTACAATGACAACCTTTCACTCTTTCCTGGAATGTACAACCCTTTAATAGTCTCACCTTTGACATAACACTGAAGGTTACAGCAAGTATAGCAAGTATAAGGAAGTGACTCACAAGCAACCTTTCTTTCTATACTAGATTATGGACATATAATAAACATGCAGACTTTAGCCTCTACTTTGAAAACGTTCCACACACTCCTTCACTCAGCCCTCGTTTTCATAACAGTTGATTAACTTAAAACTCATCACTGTACACTCTATGAAAAAAGTAGGGTGGCCATTGTTATCTGTAGTAGGGTTGACTTTGTGGAGCAACCAGCAGGTGGCAGTGGAGCAAAACCTATAAAGGTTTCCCAGCAGTCTTTGGTCTTCCTCTGTCATGCTCACTTCCACCTGCTGTGTTGTCTGCCCTGTCCTCCAAGATGCTAGGTAATACAATTGATTTAAGAAATTTAATTCTAATGGTTAGGAAAACTCATACAAGTTATTTATTGCAGATTTAGTCCATAGGTGTAGCTGAGGGCCCTTCCTGCCCCAGTGTGAAACTGAACTTTAAAATAAATTTTAAAGAAATGCTACTAAGCTGGAACTCACTGGCCTCCATCAATGAGTGAACCTGTGTGCTTATGCTTTAGTTTATTTTTCCAGGTTAACCCCAGTAAGATTGCTGACCCAGTGCATTTTAAGTTTCAAGAGTTTGTTTCAAGACTTTTTTGGGGTTTTTTTTTTTTAGCTTATTATAATTTAGGTATATTTACTTTTATCACCCACTCGTAATCCTACATATTTGTCAGAAGTCAACGACACTGTATAAAATGCATTTATAAGGACCTACTTTATAAACTGCCTCACTGGCTTGTTGATATGATATGCCTACATCTAAAAACTAGCAAATAAACTGAAAAGTTTATAAGTAAACTGAAAGCTTTTGGTCATTTTATTTCCTAAAAACTGAATACATTTCAAGAACCTGCAAAACTTGATGCATTGGTGCCACTAATGCACTTGAATAATCTGGTGATAAACATTTATACTCACATCTGCACCTGTAATATTTAAATGGATTTATGTACTTACTTTGATTTGATTTGCTTGTTTTGTTTGTACTGTTCTTTATTTTAACAGGGCCCTCATGAACGAGTCTGGTTCTCTCATTGGGCTCCGCCTGTATAAAGACGAAGCTGAACATAATCAACATGAAGAGTAACCAAACCTTGTTCTCAAGTAAGTCAAATTTCTAAAAAGTTATTCAAGTAAATGTAACTGAGTAAATATAACTGAGTACTTCCCAACCTGCAGCCTCTTTTAATTTTACAACACCCCCCTATTTGCTTTTGCACATAACATAATTAATTCAAACAGATCATTAGAAAGAACACGAGAGACCAAAGTGTGCTACATTTTATAGCACTTGTGCTGTGCATGTTTCATATAAGATTTATGTAATTACACCAACGCATTTGTTAGGTTAAAGTACACACAGTGATACAGTGAGAAAGACTGCACCTTGAGACATCTGCAGAGAGGGAGGGAGAGGAGGAGGAGGCAGAATGAGGAAGAAATGGTGGAAAGAGAGGAGGGAGATAGGGAGAAAATGAGGAAGAAATGGTGGGAGGGGTCGGAGAGAATGAGAAAGAGCTGGAGGGAGGCGGGAGAAGGGAAATGATGAGAAAGACATGGTAGAGGAGAAAAAGGAAGAGGAGAGATAGAATGAGGAAGAAATGGTGGGAAAGACGAGGGAGAGAATGAGAAAGAGAGGGTGGGGAGGGGGGAATAGGACGGAAAGAATGAGAAAGAGCTGGAGGGGTGCAGAAGGGAAATAATGAGGAAGAAATGGTGGGGGAGAAGAGGTAGAGAGAGAAGGAGGGGAAGAGGAGGGAGAGAATGAAGAAAATAGGGAGAGAGGGGAGGGAGAGTTCTATAGGATACAAGTTTCAGCAGCACCATTGTATTTGTATAAGGGAGTCAATGGTCAATGCCGTGGTGGACTTCTAAAGCTAGATGGATTCTGTATGTTCAATGACAACATTTCACTCCTTAGTATGCACAACCATTCAGTACTCTTTATCTTTCTCTCAGTGGTTGAGGCAAAAAAAATATATATTAAAGGGTTATTAAAAGCCTTAATGAGCACATGGTGAGGATTCAAAACAAAATACATGATTGCGCCAAACCACTAATAGCATCCACATTTATTTAAAGCTTTTCATGGCGGTATCACGTCACCTGCATGATCCCATGGAAAATTATAACCATACTTTTTAATATTCTCCGTGGAGATATGTTTTATGCCATACTGTGGAATATCATAACCAAAGGAACAACATTTATGTGGAAACAAGCAGGAGCTGGGTGAGTAAGGTTCAGGCTCGTGGAGATGCAAGTCCGCTCATGGTAAGGACGCAAGTTTTTCAGTGCAAATAAACACAAAATGGAAAAAAGAAATTGAAAATGCATTGATTTAAGTCTACATTTTGGCAAAAAAATCACCTTTTTTCATTCAGATAGTTTTGTGTTAAGTTGCATTTTTGAATACTGCCATCAAAGTCTAGACCTAAAGTACTACATAAATACATGATATAGGAAGTATTCTGTCATTCTCCTTGCAGCTATAGAAAACTATGCAGTATTTAGACAGTAGTGCGTTCTTGATCAGTATCCATCCATCCATATGTGTATGAATTATTGAACTGACCCCTCCCCTCCGGCTACAAGCTAATGATTTGTTGTCAGTCTGTGCAAAACCCTAATCTGGAGTCTTGATGTGCTAAATCAGTATTTCTTATACCGGCACAGAGGAGCCAGCATTGATCAGAGTGGATTACTAACATGGCTGAACTCAGTGGTGTTTGACCCACCTGTAGAACGTGTGCCAAATGTGTCTCAAAGATCCCATATTATGGAATTGACTTCTGTGAGCGTTTAGCCTCATCAGAAGCATACCTGGGGATATGTTTTGTTTCATTCACATATGTTTGAGTAATCCTGGATTATTACGGTGTGTACATCTCCAAAGCTCAAAATCTTCTTAAGCAGCCAGTCGTCTTCAATGAGAGCAGTCACGAACACCACAACATTCATTTACATTTAATTTACACAAACATAAACATGTATTTATTTGGAAACACCCTATAAACTTCCATATTTTGCAGATATAAGCTTGGCATTATAACATGTGAAAGCACGAGGGAGATGGTGAACAAGGAAGTCAGTTATGGGGGTGTTGAGGCCAGCGCGGTGACCAGCGCACTGGGCTGTGACAGAGGCCCATGGGAGGCACTGGGGCTGTGGCACACACCAGAACAGTATAAAATCTGTTAGACCAATTAGACCACATGCTCTGTAAAATTCCTCATAAATGTTGTTGCATTATGTAGTAATGTAGTTCATAAGAAATCATTTAAGAAAATATATAACTCACAATCATGCAGGAATTACAATTTTATGTTGTATTATTGGAGTAATAATAAAAACAGTAGATTTGTTTTTCTTACAAGTGCTCCTGACTGTTCATAGGATTTGTTTTTCCAGAAGAACATTTTCAGGTAAGAAAACATTTTGTGGATGTCAAAAATGTTGGTAAGAAGGCCTAAATACAAACTTGTGTGTAAGAACGCTCCATGAATGAGACTCACTATCTCCTAAAGGGCTGAGCCTATCGCCCTTATCAGCTACTGGTCGAAGGAGGCGCTAGCACAGCAGTGAGATGAGAATTTAGACCCAGGGGAACAAAAGAGGGTAAAAAGCAAATATAAACGGAAAATAATAATTCTCACAAAATGCTGACTTGATATTGTGATAAACCGCTGTATCTCCAGTGATGGTAATTTACCCATGGGTTTCAGGCAAATGATTCCTTCCTGATTTGAAGGATTTTGTGTGAACCTTTCCCAATTCAATAGATATCATTTTTTGATTTGTTATTACTGTATCAATAGAGGGCCATTGCCATGCCGGATCCTTTATAGGGAAGACAAGCAGGCGCCTTCAGAGATGTTACATAGGGCCCCTTTAAAAAGAGTCTTCTTATTTTATGTTTATATTCTAACTATGATTAGATTTACTGTTTATGTTTTCAAGTCTGAATTCAGGCAACAGTGCTCATAAATAACATTTGAAAGAAGACTGGATGTGCTCACTGCAACAGCTGCCTGAAAGCTTTAAACTCATTCATCTTACTGAAGTCTGACATCATTAGAATGAATCTGGTGAAGATATGTTCTTAAAGCGAGGGTATTACACGTCTATGTGGTATTCACTGCTAACACATAACTTATTTAGATCACCATGTTACTTTTTATTGCTCTGAAAATGCTACAGCATTTCATAAGTTTTAGTTTTGTTTTTGACTCTGAGTCCCCCCTCCTTTTGCTCTCCACCCTTCAGAGCATGATCACAACACAATCAGTGTGCATCCCAGGAGAGAGCGCTAGATTACTCAAACATGCGTGGATAACATATAAAACCTCTTCAGGCATGTTTCTGATGAGGGAACAATGTTATAAAATGGTAGAAAGTCGATTTTGCATAACCCCCTCTTTAAATATATGAACACACTAAATATATTAACATGCTAAAACATATCAAAATAAGTCCATGGAGTGTGAGCTGTACAGTTACGTAAAACTTGTTTGTTTCTACAATTGCTTTTTCTCCAGATGGTTTTGAAGGGAGTTTCCAGGAAAGAGTCATGGTTCCTGAAAGGTTGCTCCACTTATGAGTTGATGGCAGGGGGTCAGCATGGTAGAAAAAATAAGCCGCTTATTTTTACTCCTATGTGAGTAATATTTTCATTGAAATAACGGTACTCTTACTTGAGCACCGTTTTATTTTTTGGTTACTCTTTCCATTGTGACTACAAGTGACAAAATCTTTATGTTGACAATGTGAAATGATTTGAACATTTGTGTTTCTTGCTCCGCTTCTTCAGATATGATTTACTTGTCTCATTTTTGTGTCTATCTTGTTAAAATACCATTATTTAATATTTTGTTATTCACCTTAAACTATAAACCTATGACCCGAGTGCAAAAATTTTACTATTCCACAGTTTGTGGTAACTGTTTAGTAATAACCAGAGGAAGGTAGAGTAGCCAAAAAAAAAAAAAAAAAAAATACTCAAGCAAGGGTAACATTACTTGAAAATAACATTACTCAAGTAGAAGTACAAAATAGTGGTCCAAGAAATTACTTGAGCAAGAGTAAAAAAAAATATTTGGGAAAACTATACCACTCAAATAACTTAAGGAGTAACTGTCGGCACGTGTCATCTCATCAAGATCCCAGTGTGCCTTGTGCTTTGTGCTGGTTTCCCCCTCCCTTCTGTGTCAGAGCCTGGAGCTGGGCGGAGATTCAGACTCCTCCCCCGTACACCTGCAACTAATCTCTAATCAAGCAGCACCTGGGGAGAATAAAGGGACTAACGACCTGACACTCAGCTCCAGATCGTCCGTGTAGCCACAGTGGTACAGCTCTGCTTGACTCAGTCTCATGTTTTGCATTTTTTTTATTCTGCACTCAGTTGGATGTTTTTGTTCCTCTGCCTCCGATCCACCTCGCCACGACCGGTACAAGCCTCACACCTTTCGACCCCGTTCACCTCGACCGGCACAGGCTCCCTCATCTCTGACCCCGCTGCCCACGACTCGCTCAAAGACCACTGGAAACAACCCCGCTCTCAACTGTCTGATCATTCTACCTTCATTTGTGTTATATTCTCTGTAAATAACCTCTGTTTAACTTTTCACCCGAGTTCTGAATCTTTGCCGCCCCCACTGTCAGCTGTTACGACACATCTGATTTATAATTTGAAGTCAAATTATAAAAATCACAGCATATCTGAAGGAGCGGTGCAAGAAACAAATGCTCAAATCATTTCATATTGTCAACGTAAAGCTTTTAGTCATTTGGTAGCCCTACTCACCAAGAGGAACCAACACTTTTACTCAAGTAAGAGTACTGTTACTTGGATAAAAAATATTACTCAAGTAGGAGTAAACGTATGCTGCTATTGAAAAGTACCCAGAAAAGTGAAATTTCTTTAAAAAGTTTCTCAAGTAAATGTATTTGAGTTCTACCCATCTCTGGTTATAACTATCGTTCAGTGAAGCACTTTCTCTTCTGCGCGCACTGACATTTAGAGACTGTGCGCACTGCACTTTTGGCCATTACGCACGCCTCCCCAAACTTCTCCACCGGCCGGTCAAAACAAAAACAACGGAGGAGGGACTGACAGAGAAGACTCGCACCTCCGCTTCTCTCTGAAAAGCGCACGGAGGAGTGGGCGTGTCCAATTTGGCACCAGCGCGCGTTTACTATAAGCGCGTCTCATTTGCCATTTGGATCCTGACAGGAGCTCCGTGCCAGTTTAATCTCTTTCTATCCTGCGCGTAACGGGACCTCTCTCTGGCCACATGGGTTGACTTGATTTTAAGCGCGGAGCTCCACAAGCTTTTACTTCACTCCTGTCCGGCTGTGGATCAACTTCTCACGGCATGATCGTATCCAACGTGAGCTGCTTCGCCACGGTCACCACGGAGGAGCAGCGGCAGCATTTGTCCAGCACGGTGCCCCCTGCTACTTCATCATCATCATCTTCTTCTCCCCCCGCGTCCCCACCGTCTCTCACTCCCACGGGACACTTGGTAGTAGCGGTGTACCTGGGCGTCATAGGCACGGTGGGCTTCCTCACCAACTTCCTGGTGCTCACGCTGTTCTGCCGTTACCGGGCACTGCGCACGCCCATGAACCTCCTGCTTGTGAGCATCTCCGCCAGCGACCTGCTCGTGAGCGTGTTCGGGACCCCGTTCAGCTTCGCGGCCAGCACCCAGGGGCGATGGCTCTTAGGGCGCGCGGGGTGCGTGTGGTACGGCTTCATTAATGCGTGTCTGGGTGAGTACATGGGGTCTGCGCTGGACTTCTTTCACGGGATAGGGTCGGTTGCGGTGTTTAAATGTGCTGTCTGAACGAGGAGCTAATACTTTTATGAACAAGCATGAAATAAGCGAATTCAGTCGTGCGTAAAATTTATTGGTTATATCCTGGCTGGTAAAGTTTGATAAGTTATTTTTATTATTGTGAAGTGAAAATAAGAAATAATTTTTACTGCATACAGACAGTGGTGATACACGGGCATCTTCATGTCGCCTGTGTGATTCATGTAGGCTAATAGTCCTGATTTTGACCTGATTGTATCCAGGTTAAGTCTTAGTTTAAGCCTGCTTAAGTCTTGCTATGTTATGAGAATTTGATGGATTGGGTCTCAAGGTTTAGTTTAGATTTTCTAAGATATAGTCTGTCTTTCAAAAGCTTTTTTGTGTCCCACTGGTTACTGTTTACCAGAGGAAGGGAGAGAAGTCAAAAAATTGTACTTGAGCAAGAGTAAAGTTACCTTAAATAATATTACTCCAGAAGAAGTACAAAGTACCAATCCAAGATATAAGAGTAAGAGCAACTTAAAGAGCAACTGTCAGGAAGTAACATCTGATTTATAATTTGAAGTTTATGTAATTTGAAGGACAAAACATTGAATTATGCACAAAATCTGGCAAAGTATAGACACAAAAATGAGAAAAACATCTGAAGGAGCGGCGCAAGAAACACAAATGTTCAAATCATTTCATATTGTCAGCATAAATCTTTTGTCACTTGTAGACCAAATCCTTTACTCAAGTAACAGCACTGTTACTTCAATTGAAATATTACTCAAGTAGGAGTAAAAGTATGCTGCTAAAAAAGTACTCAGAGAAGTACAATACCTTAAAAAAAATGTATATAAATGTAGTTGAGTTCTGCCCACCCCTGCTGTTTACTTTTGTTAAGACATGGTTAAATTTGTTTGACTTTATTCTAGTTTAAGAACTGGACAGAGGGCTTCAGTAGTTGCAGATTCCCACAATTGAAGTACTCACATCTCCCCAGTGGCCCTCTTTCCCTTGCTCTGAAAAATTACGCCATTATCAGCTCTGCCACTTAAACTAGATGCCATTTTACAGGCTTTTACTGTTAAGATGACCAATTTGAGCGCAATGGTTTGAATTACTACAAATGTGAGTTCATGCTAGAACATTTGACTAGTGTGACAAGCCTGGGTTGGGATGGTTAGTATAAATGCAATTGTGAAATAAACACATAATTGCCAAGTCAAATCAAATTTATTTATAAAGCACATTTAAAACAGCCACAGCTGCTCAAAGAGTTTTGCAAAGGGAATATAAAGTGCAGTCTTATGAAATAAAACATGCAAAAACACAATAAAACAATACAGTAATAAGTGTCCTGCTCAGCTTGTGTTAAAAGCCAGTGCAAACATATAAGCTTTTAACAAAGATTTAAAAAATATTTAAAGATTGGGCTGTACCCAGAGAATAGAATCCGATGGACATTTTTTTTTTTCCTTATGGTCATTTTCAATCATGGTGTTCTGTGTTTTAGCTAAACAAATGACAATATATTCCCCTCTTTACCGTTGGTGAGCATCAAATTGGTCTAAAATGGGGACACGTGGGACATTACTTATATGAAACTGGGATAAATCACTGGTTTTGGATGAACCCTATGTCCCCTGTCCCAGCAGGGACATAGGGTTCAAAGCTGGGACTATCACAAGTAGATAGGGACTTATGGTCAGGATTGTGGAAAGTGGGATGGACTAAATATTATGTCCTCCAGCACTTTTTGCCTGTACATTTGACAGGTAATTTTAAAGGATTGAGGGGTAAAAACTTGGATGTTTATTTTTTTCAAATTTACATATGACACACGTTACCTTTAGATAGATTTAAAAATAATATCTCTATGGTGAAATAACTCATTTACTTAGGACTTAGTTTAATGCTTCAGAATTAAGGTCACTTGCAAGAAAATATTTACAGATGTCTTAAGATGGATTTTCAGTGTTTGTTGTATTGTACAATCTATAGCAGGGCTTCATCATTCAACTTTTCATTTTTACATGTATTCATTTGGGATGTTATATTTTTTGCTGTATTTTTATGACAATTGTATAAGCTTCATTCTTTTACTATTTCCACTAAAGTCTGCTTTTTAAAATAGACACACCTGATGCATTGGGAATGACACAGGTATATATTCTTCTAGTCCTGACTGATCACCAAAGTCACAGTAGCACAGATGTATTGTTGACTAACTTAATAACTTAATGAATTTTCTAATACTTTTTGGTAATTTGCACACACAGGAATTTACATACTGTGCTACTACTACTACGGCTACTACAACTAGTTTAAAGTAGATGAATAATATTATGAAAGTTGAAAAAAAATATATAAATATTATTATTATTATTATTATTATTATAAACATTTAGTCTTGAGTTATGAGTTGAAAAGAGAGGAGATTGTACAAGAAGTGTTTAGTAAAAGAACATTCAAATCTCTCAACTGAACAAAAAGTTGTAAGAGTGAAAGAAGCGTTGACCTAGTACATCACGAGGCCAATGTGACCCTTCTGTATTTCTTAGTCTTTTATTGTGTCATTTACAATTCCAAAGATCAGGAGTGAAAACACAATAGCACTACTCAACTTAAATGGGCAGTTTTTAAGTCCATGAATCATCACCATGACCATTCTAAGCATTTCCGCTGCCAAATCTCATTAATTACTACTGCATGCTTACATTAAAGAGCCTGTATATGATTTTTCCCTCATGTATTCACATTTGTCTTGCCCCAGTGCAGACATTTTATATGAGCAGTTTCTGAGGTCAAAATAAGGCCAGTTTTCTGTCTGCATCTAATTATAAAGCCTTTTATTGTCCGATAATCAGGAAGTGTGCATTAGCATGCTATTTATTTTTAGCTATACTGTCTTAGCAAACCTGCTCTTGTCTCTGAGAGTTGTGAAAAGTGCTCATAAACTCATAATGGTTAATTATCAGGATGCTTGAAATGCATAAGGGAAGTGAGGAAAAACTTTGAACCACTGTAAACCATTGAAAATGAACTAGTTCTGTTTTTCACATTTTTAAAACAGTAAAAACTGGGTACAACACCTTTAATTTTAAAACAAGCTGTATTTTACCATTACAAGATATCACCACTGCTTTATAGAGGTTTAATCTGGTGGAATTTTTTGAGCACTAATGTAATTATCTGTTGAATATATCCTCTCCTTCCCTCCATTTTCACCTCCTCCATCTCTCCTGCTGAATGCTAAATCAGTCATATTTACTGTTCTATTGACTTTGGCTGTATGCTGCTGGTATGGTCCCATTCTGCAGAACACTTACGTTGAACAAGATCTCCCTCACCTGCAGCTGTGAGCCAAGCCTGGTAACACAATGCTATCCAAATACCACATTATCATCAAGTCTGCTCAAGCCTGTATAGCCATTGACTTAATTAAATTAACTTTTTTCAGTGTTTAACCATTCAAAAAAGTTGTATCCACATCAAAAACGAACCTGGAGTTGTGTTTTGTATCACTGGCACACATTTCAGTTGCTGCATACCTAGTTTGGCTCTCTCTCCAGAGCTCAGGACACCTCCTGGTGGCAGCTCTACATCAGCACATCCCAATCCATGAAGCTTCTCTGTGTTTTTTAAAATCTAGCCATCTTCACCAAACTTGTTATCAAACTTCAAACTTTCTTACTTAATCACAACAGATAATTTACAATGAGCAGAGTTTGCTTTTAGCTACTTACAGATGGCTTTCATTATGTCAGAGATGTCAGTGTCATAACAACTAGAGCCAGCTAAGGGCTTTTTGAGACAAATACCTCATGTTGATTGGTCGATGTGTCACCACTGTGAAACAAGACGAAAACTCTAACTTGTTGCATCCAGTTGACAGAAAAACACAAATGTCTTCCCTGACCACAAATGCACACAGTTCTTCCCTCTGCACAGTTTCCACAAACAAAATAGTCTGTATTTCTGCTATAATAGGCCGAAGTATGTTTGTCGGTGTCACCCTGTTTGCTTTGGTTTGTTTGGCGCTGACTTCTGCCCAAACCACAATGTTGCCCTGCGACTGGTCAGTCTCTGCACCACAGGTGACAGTTTCAGCTACAGCCTAACAAGATAGACTCTCGAGAGTTTGTGAGCTCACAAAAGTCACGAGATTTCATCTTGCTGACAAGGTTAGCACCATGTAACTTCTGTGATGAAGGGCCCAAAACCTGCTTGTCTCCATGGAGATTGGTCTGGCACATTTTTACCTCCAACCACCATTGTCTGTAATAAACACATGAAAGGTAAGTTTAATGGAATTCTTGGCAAAGCAATAACATCTCCTCACTTGAAATGTTGCATGAACCTTGAAAGAAAAACAAAGCTAAGTTAAATTAGTATTAAAGTATTAAACGTCCTGAATAATGTGTACTCATTTTCTTTTAGAGAGCAGCCATATCTCAAGAGAAAGGCCTGCTCCATTAGAGAGGAGCAAGGCTGTATATGAAATAAAGATAAAACATGGAAAAAGCATCTCCTGATCACGCTGCATAATTAATATTTGTACAATTCTATGAGGATTTCAAAAACATTCTGACTTTCTACCCGTCAAAGTAAAACAGTCTTGTTCAATGTCAAACAAATGACAAAGTGAGTTTGGAATTTTACTCAGTCTGCATGGACCTCTATAGTGCTCTTTATTTAACTTTGTCTGAAAAATCATGTATGTCATCTCTTTGTGTCATATTCATTTATCTGTTAGTGCACATGTGTCAAACGCAAGGCCTGTGGGCCAAGTGTGGCCCGCCATGTCATTTTAATTGGTCCATGACAAGGTCAATAAAAGGTAAACTGACATTGTAAGAGTCTTATCAGGAGATACAGTTACACAGCTGTAATTTTTACATCTATGCAAATGCATATGCAATATTTGTAACTTAATAAGTAATAAATACAGAAACAGTTAATTAACTACTTACATTTATACCCTTTGAGGGCAACCATCTTGCTGATGTGACCCTCAGTGAAAATGAGTTTGACAACCCTGTGTTAGTGGCGTGTCTCCACTGGTGTTGCGCTGAGTCTTGGGGCCCATGATAAACATCACAATGGGCCCTCCAACCCGACCCACCCATCCTTCTCTTGACCTTTGAATTTATTCAGATCAAATCAAATTTTATTTATAAAGTGCTTTTCATATAAAAAAAAGGAACCATTGTGGACCACTGGACACCCATTCTTAACATGCATACAGCAAATCTCCAAATCTTTCCTCGCATGTCTCCCTCCACTCCTCCTCCCTCCATCTGTACTCTAAAGCTCTCTTCTCTCAGGGGGAATCTTTCTGGCGGTCAGGTGCTTTTCTCAGTCCACTGCTCACTTAAATCCCTCGCTCCCACTTTAGTCCTCCAACCATGCTGGCAAAACCACTCTGCTGCTCCTGACAGGTGAGAAGGAATCCAGAGTGAGCTTTAAGGACCTCCAATTCCTCTTGTCACCCAACTTGTAGTCTATCTTTTGCCTGCTCACACAATCTCCGGTACCTGCTTGATTCACTGCCTGGGAGAATTTGGATATAAAGGGAGGATATGGAAAATGAAAATCATATACACAAATGCACAAAAACGGACAGAATCAAAACAAAAGGATTAGAGGTCTCGCTTCACTAGAGGGAGGCAGGCTGAGGGAGGCAGGGGCTAGAAGGAATTCTATATACAGTAAGTGCACTGGAGGCTGGGAGCTGCATATGGGAGTTTTAAATTGTAGTTACAGTTATTGTATAAGGTTATATATGATGCATTTAGAGACATTATGGATTCTTGTGGCTATATGTCCCTTTTAAACATGCTTTTGGTCTCTTTGGGATTATTATTTTGTGTTTTCATACTTGAAATATACTTAATATATACATTTGGAAACTTAGTATATAAACTACACCTCTGTTTCTGATGATGCATTTTACCTGTGATGCAACAATCCTACAATCGTAATACAAACGGAGCATTTATGAGTGCTCAGACAAGATGACTTTGGATTCATGAAAGAATGAATGAAGCAAAATACAACTCCAGTACGTTTTGAGGGGACAACATGGTTCAAAATCAAAAAAAGTTAATTTTGCTTGATATGTTCTATAATAGCAGTATTCCCTCATCATTAGTTTAGTCAAATTTGTATATTCATTTGATTTATGCATGTTTCAGTAATCCTCCATTGTCCTGCATTTAAGGCTTGTGTGCTGTTTTCAACTACCCCCTATGCCCGCCCATATCCTTATATTTGCTGAATATTATTTCAGCAGATAAAACCCCAGATAATGCATGTGAGATTCTAAAATATCACTTAAATGCTACTATGTGTGGTGAAATACAGCTATGAACAGTGCAGTTGGGAACAAAAAGTCAATCTGTTTTAGATCAATACTAGACTATTGCAACTACCCTACCCCTCAAAATCTCTTCACAAACTTCAGCTGGTCCAGAATTCAGCTCTGACTCTTTTCCCTTGTATAAATCCCATCTGAAAACCCATCTGTTCCGATGTTGCTTTTGCACAGAAACCATGGTATACTAGTTGCTGTTTGTTTTTCAGTGCATTTTTTCTTGCATATTGTCTGTTCTTCAAGGTGACATGGAGGGCTTTGAAAGGGGCCTATAAAATGTAATATTTTTTTATTCAAAATTGAAGCTCATGGGGAGGGTTTCCGTGCTGCAGCGTTCAGCTTCCCTGAACAACCCTTCAACCCATGGAACATTTCAAAGCAGAGACAGCATCACAGTTATATTTAGTCTTATGATTCATGCCTGTGAGTCTTTAATCTGACATGGACAGATCTATATGGTCTGACAATATCCTCACATACAGTACAATGGAGCGTAAAAAACCTCTATGTATGGCCTATGATGAATAAATATGAAAGTGAAATAGGCATCGAGCTTAATTGGTGGTGTTCAGATTCAAAACTGTGGTGATGGCAAGAGAGTTTTCCCTATTTCTCTGTCATGACATATCCAAAAGGTAAATGTTGAACCTGATGACTTTAATGACTAGACCAGGGCCCCCAGGACTTCTGTTAAACTGGCTCAATTGATCAAAAGCAATCATTTTTACAGCAGATTAAACACATTCTACCTCCATAACTTCAATGACACATTGCATTGTGATATAGACTCAAAATCTTTATATTATCTTAATATTTCAAGCCTTATTATAGGTATGGCAACTCTGTCAAAACTATGTAAAATGCACCCATATGAATGCTCCATTGTACTGATGACCGGTCTGTGGCACTCCACTCCACAAAGTTTGGACACGCCTGGACTAGACCTATTCATCTCTTGTATTACAGTCAGTTTTGTTACTTAAGTAACAAAGTACAAATGCAGGAGCCAAGAAATACTTAGTATTACATGAAAAAATCTACTTAAATAAAAGTATTGAAGTAACCATTTTAAAATGTAATCTGTGTAAACCCTCAGTCGTCCAGGTCTGATCCATAGCAAAAGACGAAGTTCAAATCTGTCAACTGGACAAATCGTTGTAGGAGTGAAGACGTTTTGCTGCTCATCCAACCCGCTTCTTCAGTTCTGATCAGATTACTGGAGCCCACTGCCTTATATCCATCTGCAGGGAGGGGCTAACTACACTGAAACTGTAAACATCTATTGTGTCCAGTTTCAGCTGAAACTTTTAAAATGTACTTCTGAGTAAGAAGTATTTTACACAGATTTTTATAAAATTTTGCTTTATTATTATTATTTTTTTTTTATTCAATTAGAAAGATTCGAATTGGCTTCATTATATTTTGGAGTACTTTTCCTTTATATATTTTATTTGCTTAAACACAAATCCCTGAGGCAGGATGTGACCATAAACAGGCTTAAAAGCACAACCATTAAAAAAAAGTACTGTCTATTTTTCAGTCCAGTTCAAAAAGGTAGTGGAGCAGAAAGTGCAGATACCTGCTCTCAAATGTAGTGAAGTGAGAGTTAAAATTATCCACTGTAAAATGCACTTACATAAAATACAGATACCTACCCTTTGTCGCCTTCCACCACTGATTTTAATGGTATTTATTTCGTTGAAGACCCTTTGCACTATGCTGTGTTTGTAATATGCTTTTTAAAGTAAGACATTACAATAAGCATTTTACAGGATGAGAGCTATAAAGTCTCAAAGTGCAAGAGCAATTGGCTCTCTATCATGGTGCAACATTAGATTTATAGCGTATGGACAATAAAAACGATTTAGATGCAGACAACACACAGTGGTCTTATTTTGGCTTTTACAATATATCTGTACTGGGGTAAAAACACTTTAAACACTTGAATTAATTGCATGAAAAAATCAGCCACAGCTCCATTAACCAGCTGTGTTCCATACAATTAACCATATTTCTGAACTGTACTTACATTACATTGCTAAACTGGGCAGTACAGGACTAAAGAATAGAGTGAGTGGGAGGAGGGGCGGTGTCTGGATATATGAGGAACGATGTGATTGCTCTAACAGGTATCCACACTTCAAACTCCGCCCCTGCAGCCAGGTGTTTGTAATTAGAAACAAATGGCTATAATCAGGGAAGTCATGTGTTAAGTTACGTAGTATTTGAAGTTGGGGTGTCCACTAGAGCCACGACAAATTTTTTATAGGTTTTTGACCAGAAAGTTGCCCGCAAATTTACTTTGTTTGCACTAAAATTACTAACAAAACATTAAAAACTGCAGACAATGATATTACACCATATAAAAAGTTTAGTAGTGAAAAAAAACTTGATTTATTTCCACAAAACTGAGGGGCAAATCTTTTGGAGAGGAAGATAATGATGTGTATGATGATGGTGAAGAGTAGGTGATGGAGAGGACAGGAGAATAGCAGAAACAGTAGAAAAGAGGGGGCTATCTAGGAACATAAATCTGCTCCACAGCGCTCCAAGGACAGCCGGAATCCTATTAGAGAGCTCAGTGAGACCACTCTCACCTATGTCCTCTGTCCCCTATGTCATTACTGTAGGCATATGAGAACCAGGAGGTGTTTTGGATTTATGTCAGGATCACACAATGGAACTTTTCTGGATGACCGTCCACCAGCTGTATGTATCTGGTTATTGCTTTTCCTGGAATGTTCCACTGTATGGCAAACTTAAATATTGGCTCACTGCTAGTTCTTTTTAATACAATTCAAGTTCTCAAGCATTTCACACCAAGTACCACCTAAGAAAAGATTTTTGCTTTCTGGGTACTACCAGTTTTAAACCGAGTCTATAATAGGACTGTTCCAGGTCTATAGGGCTGAACCAGGAACAAATTTGGACAACATCATTGCTACAGTAGTTCTACACAAGAAATGACCCAAAGGAGGACCAAAAAGTGGATACAATTGACTTTAAATTAAGCAAATATTGGAAAGGAGCTTACACATATCACCTTTGAGAAACACATGTCCATGGAAACAAGCAGGTGGTGAACCTATCCCCATAAAAGTTACATAGTGCCCTTTAAATAACACATATTATTAGCATGTCCTGGGTCATCCCCGGGGCCTCCTCCTGGTGGGACATGCCCAGAACACCTCCCTAGGGATGCGTCCAGGAGGCATCCTGAGCAGATGCCTGAGGCACCTCAGCTGGTTCCTCTCAACATGAAGGAGCAGCAGCTCTACTCTGAGCTCCTCCTGTGTGACTGAGCTCCTCACCCTATCTCTAAGGGAGGGCCCAGCCACCCTGGGGAGGAAGCCCATTTAGGCCGCCTGTATCCGCAATCTTGTCTTTCGGTCATTACCCAGAGCTCATGACCTTGGGGTCCCACCAGAGGAGCTGGAGGACGTGTCTGGGGTGAGGGAAGTCTGGGAGACCCTGCTTAGACTGCTGCCCCTGTGACCCGGCCCCGGATAAGTGGAAGAAAATGGATAGATGGATATTATTAGCACTATTGACTTTTTAAAGCTTTTAGCCATGTTATATTGTTATCCCCTCATCAGAAACATACCAGGAGTTGTGTTTTTGGTTCACTCAAGCTTGTGGCATTAATCCAAAGTTGTCTTCTCTGACCATTAAAAAAATGCTCCATTCGCATAAAGTCAGTTTTGCTGCATCATAGCTAAAACTCCAGAAGTTCTCATGTGCAGTTTTTCAGCTCATAAACCATCACCAGACTCATTCTACAGTCACATTCTGTTCAAAATGAATGTGTGGCTCTATTAGCATAGCATTCATAGGGGTTGTTTACTTTCCCATTGTTGATCCACTTTTCTGACAGTAGACAGCGCTCCAAATGAAGGTGAAGTTTATAATTCTTCAAATAAAAATATTTTATATAGAAATTTTTATCCTAAGCTGACCAAAAGCATGTCTAAAGGCAAATTAAAGCCACAAGAAAAATAGTTAGCTCCCTGATAGTCATTAAAAAGCAACTCACTGACCACACATTTTAATTAATTATGTTTAACTATTCAAGTCTTAACGAAATTCTATAGGAGCAAAAACAACCACAAATATTCAGACTTTTACTCTGCACTTGTAAACAGGCTCCTCAAAGCATATAGAAGCTCCCATATATCTGCTCTTGAACACAAGTCATTATTATTTAAATCCATTTGGTTGAAGGCACATGCGGGGATCATTCAAGGGTTAATTATGTAATACCTTGCATCACCCAATGTTCCCATGTGCGGAGCCATTATGTGTATTAATGAGTCCAATGTTAATTATGTGAGAAGCGGTGTGCATTGTTAAATACAAATATACAAGTGGCTCTTAGGGACAAAAGGCCTGGACATCCATTTTGAACTGACTTAATATATCGTGTTGTGTTTGACATGGGAGATGTAAATTGGATTATGCCATACTGACTACACTAAGAAAGCAAATCGAATGAAAATAAAAGCAACTGTTTTTGATACGATAACAGTCAGCAAATAATAAGTCAATTTCAATGAGAAACAGAAGCGCCATGAAATTATAAATACTGCACAGCCTTTAGTGTGTTATGTTAATTATATATTGACCTATGTATGTTTGCTCTTATTTGCATGATAAGTTGGAGCGTAAAGGAAAAATATGCAGTTTTCTCAGCTGTTGTGTTATTAAAGGTTACATCTCATAGAAGGTCACTGGTAAAGACATAATTTGCACATTAAATCATGTAAGTACGTATGCAAGGTGGGAGAAGTGTGTTGCCCAAAGACACAGTGGCAGAAGCACACTGATCCACAAGTTTTTTTCTAAATATTATTTCATTTAGTAGTCGTAGTAGTAGCAGTAGTAGTAGAAAATCACTGTTGTAGTTTAGCATCAGTCAAGTGGCAGTTTTGGAAGAAAAGCAGTTAAAAAAAAAAAAAAATGGACATACAGGAACTAGCGCCGAGAAAATAGGATTCTCCTCTTTATGTCATCAACACTACACTCCATCCAAAATGCAGGGACCACTTACACACGAGGAACGTATTTTTTTTCATTTAACAAAATAAAGTGATATCATTAGGCAAATTAGACGAGCTCCGGCCCTTGTGTACAGTATGGTTGCTATGGTAACAGTTATGTCCTCTACACACGTCACATCTGCTACAATGTGCAACCAGGAAGTTAAATTACTAACTTCACCAAAATTGTCAAAACATAGAAAAATATGTTAGATGTTGAGCAAAATCTTATATGGTAAGTATATCAGATTTTCTAGTGAAATGAAATATGCTATTTTAGCGCTATTAAAGTGCTTATTTATTCTTCTCCTCATGTCTTAAATCCCAGTACTGGAATGTGCTTTTAAGATAAGATGTTTTGTACATATTATTTGAAGTTATATAACAGATTTGCGCCTGGAAGTCTTTTTAAAGTTCATAAACTATCAACGAAGTGGACATTATATTTTAGCCTTCCACTTTCGATCATTTTACAACAGCATTCGTCTGATGGCTAAAATGTCTTACGGTGCGTTCACACCGGGGCGTCAGATGCGTCAAGCTCACATTCAAAGTCTATGGTGGACGCGCGTCTTGGTGACGCAGCGTTTTTGCGGCGCGTCTTCAAGCGTCAAGGCGGCGCGAATCTGGCGTGTCTATGCGTTCCACGTGTCTACGCGTTCAGACGCCCAAGCGTACAAGCTTCGAACGCCTTGAAAGTTCAACTTGGTTGAACTTTTGAGGCGGTCGACGCGCAGCGTCAACCAATCAGAGACCACGCTCCAGTGACACAGTGACGTCATTCTGAATCGCTGGAGTCACAAACACAAACAGTGACGGGGACAGGGGACAGGGACGTTATCCGCACCAAATGCGGGACAGCAGGTCATCGAACTGGGCCTGGGTCACACGGAGATACCGCTGGAAGCGTTGATCATCCAAACGGAGCTCCTGGATCAAGTAATGAAACTCACCAAACTCCGAAAACGCCTCTGAATTATGTTGTGAACCCAGACACGCCGCCGCCGAGCTGATCCCCTATGTTGATGACTTTTGTTTAGTAAATACACCAAAGCTGTTCTCTCAACATGGTCTGTCATTGTGCACAAAAGGAGCAGGAAAACACTCAACACTCTTAGACGCGCTCTCTGGACTCACGGCTTGGACGCGCTTCCAAAGCGTCTACCCTCAAATGCACACGCGTCCAAATAGAGGCGGCCAGCGCGTTTTTGACACCGCGGTGTGAACGCACCATTAGTAGGGTTGATCAATTTTGGAATATGTTTAAGGTTTACATTTTAAACACATCCAGGAGCATTAACACTAGAGAAGACTGAAAAATGAGCTAATATACTAATAGAAGAATCCCATATTTGCAGTGTCTAAACTACAGGGGTATCAGCTTTATTTTATACCGTAATGAATAAAGGAAATTATGCTACTTAAAAATAAATATAATTTATGAATTTGCAATCATTCAAACTGCCATTTTGATTTGATTGCAAAGTTAGAAAATGCAAAATACTAGCACACGGGTGTAAAAGATATTTAGTATAAAGAAAAAAAAACAAAAAAACAAAACAAAAACGATGCTGTGTTATGACCCAGCTCAGTTGGGACAGGGGAAGTAACAAACAATGATGGAAAATTGTGAAACTAAAGTTATAATTTATTTAAAAGGAATGTTAAAGTCAAAACTAACAAAAGAGGCTCTTAACAGAGTAGTTCAATGTACATATTTGTACAGCTAACAAAACAAAAGTACAGAAATTACAATAACACAAAGCAAGCCAGTCTCAGAACTAGTCGAAGGACTATAAGTGTCTCAGTTTAACAAAGTCTCAACAGTCACACAGAAACACAGAACAAACATAGCATGCTGTTTTAAGGCGTGGCAGCTGCAGGTGTGTGGCTAGGCTGTTGGGCGTCACACCAATCAGCATATAGGGCCCAGGAGCCAATAGGTGTCAGCCTGCAAGCAATGCACCAATCGCAGGAGAGGTCTGTTGGTTCAAAGCCTGCAAACAGAAACAGGGATCAGCAGCCAGGACAACACATATGGCTGTAGGAAGAGCTGCAGGCCTGGGACCCTAACTTTTTTATTTCATTGCGACATTACAAAATGCAAAATACTAGTACACAGGTGTAAAACATATTTGGTATATAGAAAAAAAAATACAATGCTGTGTGTAATCAGTGGTCCTACAGTTGTGGCTGGAGGTGGAGAGACCCCCCAAGAAGCCCTGAGCACCACACTCTGATTAGGCCTGATTACAGAAAGGAGACAATGAAACTAATGACCTGCAAGATTAATTGCAATTTAATCGAAATCACAATTTAATTGGATGCAATTAGCAAAGGCTGCAATTTTTTAAGTACCATAATTTCCTCCACAAGCAACAAAATATCCTGTCTTATTCTGCATAAAAACAGCTAATTCTGTAGTTTAGTCTAATCTGCCCTGAAATGCCGTTCTTGTATTAGTTTGCCAGTTCATGTTTTAGTCTTTTTTGTAAATTCTTCTAGACATGTTTCAAATGTAGAAATAAAAAAAAGAACCTCTCTATTTATGGAAAATTGCAGTGTAGGAGTATAGGTAATGTAGGTTTATGTAAGGATACACCAATCCGATACTGGGATTGGATTTCAGCTCCGATACTGAAAATTTGCAGGATCCAATATCTGCTTCCAAGTATTGGTTCAGCCGATATCCTGGTTGGTCATATTAATCAATGTAATCATGGTTGAAGTTTTATTCATATAAAGTTGTTTTCAAGTTTATTCATATATAGTTACTGGAGGAATAAATAACAGTCTTATGTTATTTTTCTTTAAAGCAGAACTAAAGCCTTGTTTCCCTAGCCGACTGCTGGAGGTCCTCCCTTCCAAAGCGGTCGGGAGCGCTTGGGACTTGGAACCGGCTTGCAGGGGGCGGTGCTAGTCACACCCCTGCGCAGTCATTGGAGGATCAGTAGCAACACCAGCCGAGTTGCGTTTCCATGCTCTGGGTACGGCTCCGGGTTCAGGGGCAGGGCCAATAAATATACTCTGATACACTCTTTATCTGATCTCAGAGAATCACAAAAAAAAAAAATTTAGTATTTAGTATATTGCATTTATTTCATTTATCTGCACCTCTATGCTGCATTTTAACCTCTCTTTATTTGATTCATTGGGGTTTGCCAGTGCTAGTTGCATTATATGGTGCAAATAAGATTTTTTATCTCGACAGGAGTGGTGTCCAATGATACAGGAAACAGATGGCTAGGTCAGTTTTTCGAAGCATTTCAGTTGAACAAATAAGTTGCCATCACTGGAAATACGGCGGTATAGAACAAGATCAAGTGAGCGACTGGTGAGAAATTTACTTTATATTTATATCTGTTTTTTGCCATCTTAATAATGATGATTGTTTATTGGAGAAATGTCACGAGCACCGCTACTGGCGTACTGCTGGTCCTCCAGGGACTGTGTGGACATGTGTCCACTTCCAACCCCTGCAAGCTCTTTGTTATGCCGCTAGTTTGGTGCTTCTGTAGCATGGGTGTTTTTATAGCTGTCCTGCGCCGCTACATCATGGCTTTGGGTGTGTCTTGCTAGACCTGTGTCCAGCCTGGGCTGTTTGTAATCGAAACGCTCCCCAGCTGGAGATGCCCCTCCCCAACTCTTCTGCACCAAGGTGGCCCCAAGTGATCCATGCCAGTGAAAATGAGGTTTAAGTAACTTAAGCAGTAGTGCTCCCCCTACAGGTCACTTGTGAAAATGTTGTAAACACTCCACATGCCCCCCTCCTCCACCACTCAGGTGAGTGCTCATGTTTGTTTTGACAAAGCTGGTGAACACTTTACGCAACAAAATGTGTCAGGTGGGTAATGTTATTTTTCTTTATCTTATATGTACATAATATACCTAAATACACCTAAATATATTGTGTACATGCTCTGTGAGGCTTGACACTGGTAATGACAGTGGTGTAGATCCGCTTTGGATTTGCCAACATTTGTAACTATAACCAGAATACAAAGCTGTTGACATCGAGGCTCGTTTCTACGTTTACAGACTGTTGAGTGCCAATAAAGAACACATCCAGCTGCTAAAATATATAAAATTACTGCATACAAATCAAACATTAGTCTGTCCATTACAGAAGTAATGCATGCGTGATCAAAGCATGAAGTTAGCCATAGATATGGCATCAGGGGTAAATTTGCACATTGCTCTTGTTTATGCACTGACAACAGGTTACACTAGCTGCACATGTGATGAATGCAGATGTAACTATGCACTAAATTAAACAATTATTTCAATTACATAACCAGAACAATGATACCAAAAGTAATATATTTAAATTTGCGTGATCTTTAACATCATTGCCAGATCTGCATCGCTCTCACGCCCTTCTCTTTCCTTGAGCTTTCCCCATGTAACACCTTCCCCAGATTGACTTTGAGATGTGCGCTCAGGCCCTGTTCGATTCACATTTTCTTTTCCTTGTGTCCTCGGACAAAGGCTTCCTCTGTCTTTTAGCTGGTTGTGCCATGGCTCACACCACACAAATGAACACTGAACATATTATTGTAGTAAACTGTGGCCAGTGTTGGTAAGGGGTGTGTCCCTAGCTCAGTTGCCTGTGTGGATATTGAAATGCTGTAACACAACTTGTCTATCGCAAAAACAAGAACAGAAAGTTGATCATGGTTCAATGGCAACCAAGATGCATGTGTGTTTTTTCCACTCCAAAACTTCAACTTTGTAACCACCAGAGTGACTTTGAAAGACATTAGATTAATTAAAAATGTTACTTAGTTCTGCTTTAAAGAAAATGTTGTTTTCAGCCTCTGTACTGGTATTGATTGATATTGGGTAACAACAAATACTTAAAGCTATTAGTATTGAAATCAATGTTAGAATTGAAAAAGCTGGATCGGTGCATTCCTAGACGTATGAGCTGAGCTTCAGACAGAATCTTATAGCTAAATGTAAGCAGGGTTCAAATAGAGACCGAGAGAGATCGCAAGATTATTCGCAAGGTTAGTCATGCACGCGTGGATGACATATAAGGCCTGTTCTTGATGAGGGAACAATATCATAACATGGAAAGCTCAAAAAAGTCGATTCTGCATAATATCCACTCTTTAAAAAGATCTAGGCTCCAGGTCTGGAGATGGGTGCCAGGGCACTGCACTGTGGTCCCCTATTGCTCCTGACAGGTTGCCCTGAGGCACTGTTTGATGAATGCATTAAACGAAAAGGAGGGGAAAAAAGACAACAGGAACATTTAAGTATACAGATTCAACACAATTTACATGCTGTAACTGGTGATTTGCTCTGGTGAACTTAGCTGCATCAAACCCAAAACAGATAGCGAGCATAATTGCTGACTTGCATTGGTCTTAAATGTAAGTGAACTGAAACCCCAATTTATTTTACAATTATGTTTATTATTTATTTTGACTCATGGGGCTGCAAGATTAATTGCAATTGAATCAAAATTGCAATCTGAATGGACACAATTAGCAGCCTACCATAAATTCCCTCACAAACAGCAAAACATCCCATCTTATTTTGCCTAAAAACTTCCATCATGTGGTTTAGAGCAGTACAAACATTTTCTGAAATGTGATTCTTTTGTTAGTTTGTCAGATCATATTTTAGTTTTACTTTTGTTCAATTCTCGTGGACATGTTTGAAATGTGGACTTTGAACAGAATGCTCTTTTCAAACAATGCTTGTCAGAAAAAATATATATTTTTCCCCAAATTGTTCATCCCTAGTGATCATGTCATAGTTACAAAGTCAGTATTACAGTTTGCATGTCAGTCTTTATTGAGTGAAAACAGTCGTTGGACTCATCCCCCTCTCTGCTCTTGATCTCTGCAGTGCATCGTGTGCTGTACATTGATTCCTTGTGCCTCCTAAGAGAATGCCCTTAAGACCTTCTGTGATAGATGGTGAATAAATGGGGCAGATTCATCTTCTATTAGGGTGCAGTACTTTTGTGTTCTGTTTTTCCCTGATCTTGCCTATGTTGTGCTGTTGGTGGTATTTGAGGCTGTAGTAGTCTTGTGGGGGCAGAGAGAGTGGAGTACAGTGCCCATGTCTCCATACTGGCTAATGTTGGACCTAATGGCATGTCACTTAGCAACACCTGCACCACTGGCCCTAAAAGAGTTTGTCCACTTTTAATCATTGATCAAATCATGCAACACGTGCAGCAAACACCAATCTTTGCTAGTATATTATATTATATTATTATAATTGCTGAACTTGATGTAATTTGGATAAAATTACCAATTATACCCGCAAGCGAAGATGAAGGGCTTTGATTATGTACTTGACACAGACTCATTATGCAATCAAATGTCTAGGTAACCTGTTCAGTTTTGTATTATTTTACTTTGATTTATACAATAATTGTATGATATAATTTTCTTTTGTTTATTGCAAAAAATATTGCTTTTTCTTTTTTGAATAATTGGTTTTTAGAATGACAACAAATCATTTGTTCAAGGGACTGTGCACATTTATTTTCATGTAATAAAAATTCTGGTGCCCCAGTACACATATTTTGTAATAGGGTCAAAATGAGACCTCTGTGTACTGTACTGCATCTAATTATAAAGGGCATTTAACGTCCGCAAACCAGCAAGTAACACTGGCATGCTAGTTTTGATTGGCATTACTGTGTCCATGAGTGTACACTAGTCTATGTGGTCTTATACTTGTTCTGATACAGCTCAAGATCTTTCTAAAGCTATTCAGGAACGATTCATTTCTGTCCTGTGAATGTGACTTTCTCAGTATTGTAACCTGCTCAAATGAGTATCAAGTTTTGAAAAAAAAAAATTGAGTATCGATTATTCTCTCATTTTAGATACTTTCGAAAACCCTAGCTGTAAGTAATGCAATTGTTCGATGTTTGTTTCTTCCAGGCATTGTGTCGCTGATCTCCCTGGCTGTCCTTTCCTATGAGCGCTACTGCACCATGATGAAGCCCACCATAGCGGATGGCAGGGACTACCGTGCGGTGCTGATGGGGATCTGCTTCTCCTGGCTCTACTCCCTGTTGTGGACAGTGCCCCCCCTGCTGGGCTGGAGCAAATATGGGCCTGAGGGACCCGGGACCACCTGCTCGGTGGACTGGAAGACACAGACGGCCAACAATATCTCCTACATAGTGTGTCTGTTCGTCTTCTGCCTCCTCCTGCCCTTCAGTGTTATCTTGTACTCGTATAGCAAGCTGCTTCAGGCCATCAGACAGGTAAGAGCAAGAGCCATATACCACAACTTTTTAAAGAGGGATTAAACACTCCGCCCACAATCACATTTCAAATAGAGATGGTGTAATCCCACATTCATCCAGGTCCAGTGTAGAGATGTTTCAGTGGTAGACATCTGTTTTTGCAATCAAGATATTTGGCTCCCATCCAGAAGCCATTTTCAATTCGATGAACGTCTTGATTGCAAAAACATTGTCCAGATGACTACTACTGAAACCCGTCTCTACATGTAAAATTGAGCTGTTAATTGGGCAGTATCTGAAGGACTAAAGAAGAGAGTGAGGGAGGAGGAGGGGCAGGGCATACGAGGAAGAGTGTGATTGGTCCTATTGGTCTAACAAGTATCTTCGCTGCAAACTCCACCCCTGCAGGTGTTTGAAACACCTCGCTGTAATCAGGCCAGTCCTGCGTGATGTCACGTAGTACTTGAAAATGCAGTGGTTACTGGAGATTGACATATGTCATAGTTGTATACTAAATACTTAAAAAAGCAAACTATGTCTTCTTTAAAGAGGGGGTATTATGCAAATTCAACTTTATGGGGCTTTCTACCATGTTAGGTTTTATTTTTACATGTCATTCATGCATGTTTGAGTAATTTTGTAATCTGTCCTGGGCCTTATATAAACTCTCTTTACTGTTAGCAATACAAGCCTGTCCCAAATATACTAAAGCAGGATACAAAACTAAAATACACTGCAACTTCACAAACCTGATGCGATGCAGTAGTTTCATTAGCAAAATGCAAGCCGACTGAAATGTGATAGCACCCTGAAGTGGGAGAGTAAAGGGAGAATAAAAATGTTAATACATTGTTTTTGCCAAATGTAATATTTTCAGAACAATAGAAGGTAACATGGTGATCTAAATATGTTATGTGTTAGCAATAAATACCCCATAGAAGTGTATTACCCCCACAGCAATTTTGCCTTTTCTATAATCATACTCACTATCTATTTACAAAACTGTCTTCACAAAGCCCCTCTTTTTTTGCATTATTTAAAATATACCATAATGTATACTATACTCTGCTTTCTGTTGGTTATATGCATAAACAATAAACTATATTTTATTATGTAAAAACTTGTAATAATTAATACTGAAGGCTGCACTGTTACCTTTCAAGTGGGTGGTCCTCCTCCATCTGCTTGCCTCATCCACATGCTATTGCTTTGCCTGAAATGTTCCACAGAATAGCATTGTCAATCTTGCTTGTATTCAATGACAGATGTTTTTCTTACAAAACCTTGAAAAACATTCATTCTTTCTGTGAGTTAGGGTTTGCCTCTATAGAGATTTGAACTGTAACTTGGCCTGATAAGATAGAGGATAGGTATAATAAGTGTAATGCTGCACTGTGAAATCAGAAAAGTTACATAGTGAATGAAAAGAGAGTCTGTGTTAATACAAATTTGCATCTGGCAAGGCAAGGCAAGTTTATTTGTATAGCACAATTTGTACACAAGGTAATCCAAAGTGCTTTACAGAATAAGAAAGACACTGAAATCATACAAATCAAAACAATACAATTCAAACCTGTATTCAGGACTTTAACCTGTTTTACTATCAGGACTTTAACCTGAACACGGAACCTTTCTTTGTGAGGGACTTGAACCCTCACCGGGGACTCTAACCCCATAAAAATATTACGCACCATCTGCTTCTTTCAAGTTTTGAGTTGAAAGTTATGATATCCTTATAGCAGACATGAGGGTGCATACTTAAAGGTGCTCTTGACTGGTTTAAGACAGGGTTTACCTATAGATTACCACCTCTCCATATCTTTGACGCCATGTTACGCTGACCCTTGATTCACACCTTATTTGACTTTTGCCTGCACTCTGGTATATGACTCCCAGATGGACCAGCGTGCAGCCAATAATAATGTTATAATGTGGACGATTAAGGGCTCTGAACCAACTGATCTTATCTGCTATCTAAAGTGATTTCTCGTGCAATTTAGGCTTCCAGACAGTCTGAGCTGAGTTCAGGCAGTAGATTCACTGGCCAACTGTGGATCTGAGAGAAACAATATAACAAAATAGCTAATGTTAATATATGGCGGAGCTAGAAGATTCATTAAAATCTAATTTTTAATGAACACAGTTAGGAAATTGCAAAAGCTGCTATTTAAGTACCATAATTGTCTCCACAAACAACAAAATATCTTGTCTTATTCTGCAAAAAAAGTGCTAACACTGCAAATCTAATCACAAATGCAATGCTTGTCAGAAAAAATATTTCCCAAACTTGTTCAGCGCTAAAAGTCTAATGGTCAACCACTTCTTGTTAGACTGCCTTAAATGTCCAATATCATCTATTATTCAAGCATGTTATGAAACTACAAATCGGTCGCCTCCTGCAATATAACTTACAATTATGCTATTGTATTTCTCTTGCTGCAAAACTAATTGCCCCATGGGGGACACAAATAAAGTGAAGTTGAAGTTGAAGTAGGCCAGTGGTTCCCAAACTGTAATGAGAAAAGACACTGACCATGCTAACTTTTCATGCTGAAGCTTAGGGGTTTGCAGAATGACCTAAGACGTAAGCAGGTAGAGTTTTAGGGAAAAAAAATATAATTGTCATCTTGTCTATAATTGATAAGAGTTTGCATTATATTTAGATTTGTGCTGCAAGCTCAAAGCCAGTCTCTGAAGGCATATGCACTTAAAAACGTAGAAGAGCATCATGCTTTGGGCTTATGGGTTAATGTAGGCAATACTAGTGAGAGGCAGACTTTTTGACCTTTAATGTATCTAAAATGTGGAGGACTAGACTTTTTGATGAGGCTACAACATTATGACATGTTTAAAAGCTCAAAGTTAGAAACACTTTGAGACTCGCTGTACCTCAAGATTATAGAACGCAATGTATTTTTTTTTATAAGAGAAGTTAATATGGTCTCTCATTATGCAACAGTGTGACTTTTTAATTTCAGCAAATTGCTAATGAACAACTTCACTAACTTGAGTTTCCTAGATAACAAATTTAGTAACACAATATTTTCCATAACTGTAACCTACTGTTTAAAGGAACTGTATGCCTAAACCTGCACCTGAGTTAGTGAGTGATTCAGATCTGAAAGAGTCCCTTTAGGTTTAAACCACCTGGAGTTCAGCATTGAATCTGGCAACCCAAGTGAGAGACTCATGTGAGGCAAATTATAACATAATTATAAATGTTCATGTTTATGTAAAATCAAAATATTGCATACAGTTCCTTTAAGTGCTTCCATAATCCAAATAACCCAAAGAAACTTTACGTAAATCAGTTTTCTGGTGACGCAACTGACTTTTCCGGGGATTGTGGTTCATAATTTGATGGTGATGGTGCTAGCTTTCCATAAGTGTCCAACTGTTTTCACTCTAATCAGAGCCTGTACAGTCCCAGTCATCAGCTGCCGTGAACACATAGGAGGCCTCTAAGTGCAAAAGGACAGCACAACCATTAGCGGTTTCTGAGAATTCCCTAATAATATCCACCTAAGTTAAGTAAGGCGAGTTAAGTGAGGCAGATGTGTAGTTGTCATCAGATTCTGGATTTTTAAGTAGAACATTCCACAGTTTAATGAAAAGAGCCAGTTCAGCTGGGTTTTTAGTCGTCCATAAGGGCCTGGGTATTTAGAATAATGCCTATTTATCTATTAGGCTGCTGGTTCCTATGGGTAAAACTTGTAAAAGTAACCAGTTGAAAAGAAACTGAATCTCTCTGATCTGATTCGTCACAACCTCAGCACTTGTAGCCATCATTAATCATTAATCAGTTCTAGTGGAGCCTCTCTCAGTGAATGAATTCTGGGGTTTCTGAGCTTTCACATGAGACCTGTCCATATACTGAGAATAAGATAAACTTGTATGTGTCCTCTATATGCAGGTGGCAACCCATGTTCAGCTGTGATTTTACTACGGCTTTTTACTATGTCTTGCACAGGACATAACCAACTCTTAAAGCTTTTGTTTGTAATAGAGTTCTCTCCTCACACAATCAAATTTAACTAGTGCCTGATGGGTAATTTTTGATTAACAGTTATTCAGAAATGGGGAGAAAGGGGAGAATACAAGGGTAATGTTGTGATGTCATCACACAGTCACACAATGGCTGATATTGAAGGAGCAAAGCAGAATTTGATATTCACAAGCAAGGCCAACAACTCCTGCTCCAGTGCATCATTCAGCACATTCAGAGTCTCAGGGACACAGTGGTTTGATTTTGCCAGTTAGAGCTGCTTTAATGTTACTTTACTAGAAGAAAGAAATGCATTATTCAGGGATATATTCAAAAATGTTTGCAATCTTGAGACATTTCTGTGCAGTGTTTCCATGATATTCCTATGTCTGGGTGGTCTTCCTCTGCTCCTCCAATCACCATATTTCATTTTCTCAAACATTCCCCTACTAGATGATATGCGTCGCTCATTGTTATGTCATCCACCCTGGGGAGCGAGCTAATTAAAAGTGGCCCTAATCACAAGCAGCCTTACTAACCCAAGGTAGTGCTAGCAGAGGGTCAGCAGAGGGTGCAGAGGTCAAATATCAAGTGTAAATCAATATAGACATTTAGTTCTCTGCACTGCATGTGTTAGCTCGCTGTAATTAGCAAGATTACAAGCAGCTAACTTCATTGTCATTAAATCAACCCTGCTCTGAAAGCTGATCTCTGGGGGCAATTCTGATAGCCTGGGTAGAGGCTAAGACACACAGACTCAGAGGGCTTAGCATTTTATTGTTCATGAGAACAAATAAATGAGAACAATAAATTAGCCAACAGTAATAGCTGTACACCTTTGGCCAATAAGGCACTTCTCTGGTGTAACATGTTAATACATCAGTGGTTCAACTCCTGCCCTTGGGTGACACAAGGATTAAGCCAAAGATCTTGCTATTTTGCAGTAAAAACATGCATTTTTACTGTGAGTGGCCTGTCCACTAAATAGATCTGACCTGCAATTTGGCCTCACCCTCCACCCACCAGAAGTATTTGCATAGAGCTCCTTTAACTGCTTCACTATCACATAACAAAATATGCAGGATTACACAAACATGCACAAAACAAACAAACAAACAAACAAACAAACAAACAAACAAAATTTTCTGTAAGATAAGATAAGATATGCCTTTATTAGTCCCACAGTGGGGAAATTCCAGCATGTATACACACTTAGAGTTGTGTATATGAGTAATCTTACCTATTTAGAATGTATTCCTCTCAAGAGGAAAAAGCTCGTTGCCACATCCTCTGGTGGTACTCTAATGTGTACTGCTTTAAATGTCCAATATCATCTAATCTAATGCCAGATTGATGTATAACCATCTGAACTGACTTCTGCACATTGAGTACAAATCACAAATATCATCTTACTGGCAATGTT
Source organism: Periophthalmus modestus (assembly GCA_019594935.1). Taxonomy (NCBI): domain Eukaryota; kingdom Metazoa; phylum Chordata; class Actinopteri; order Gobiiformes; family Gobiidae; genus Periophthalmus; species Periophthalmus modestus. The sequence goes on from JAIEZT010000021.1 coordinate 5,825,053, forward strand.
AATAGTCATCCACGTTTTTTTAAAGTCACTTCCATGTTTTTTAAAATCACTTCACCTACTACTGAATGGGGTCCATGCAGTGAAGTTATTTGTAAATTGAAAATCCGTTAATTTGAACTAATCAATTTTGGAAGGTAGCTGGTTGCTAATTGTTTGGCACACTGTGTAATTTTGTCCTTTTTAATGTTTACAGAAAATTGGCTGCATGTTTTGACCAGATTCCTCATTCAATTTCCCTCTCATTGGTTCTTGCTTGTTTGTGTCAATATTGGCAGTTGTTTTGATGTGTAGAGCTGAGCCTGGTTTAGCTCCAGCGGGGAACGCTTCCATGTGTTCGATGCTGTCTCCCACACCCGTGCTCCTCTGTGGATGTTGATTTGCGCTGTTTGCACAAGAATTTAATTTACCACTCCATTTACTGGATCATGTGCCATGCCTCTGTGGGCCTCTGCGTTGCCTTCAACCATGCTGATGTTTTTATTGCTGGAGAGCCAACATCAAAATTGTAAATAGATAGAAAACCCAAAGGAAGCAGCTCTTTCAACATGATACAAGTATGCTCATGACATACAAATATAGATCCCTGATGTTCAGCGTAAATGTCCTATACCCAGTTTTTTGGGGGTTTTTTTGCCTATGTATTTGAGCATTTTTTCTTGTCCCAGTATAGATATTTTGTAAGAGCAGTTCTTGGGGTCAAATTCCACAGAACATTTCACATACTCTTAATTAATGTTAATTAATCTTTCCTGTGAAAGCTCTTTTCATTTCGACGAGTCGATTTGATGCAAGGTTTGATTGACAGCAAATAGCAAGGTGTGGGTCAGGAGCAGCAATAACAGCTTAAGGGCATGACAGTTGTGTCTTAATCAAAGTGCGAACAAAAATCTCCCTGCCTTCACTTGTCAGGTAACACATGGCAGGTTGAAGGTTGACTGATGGTAAGCCCTGGGTGATGTTGGAGGGGATAAAATAGATGAATGAGAATTGCTATTTTTCCATGGTACAATTCTGTTGATCATATTGCACTTGACAGCACCAAACCTTAAGAATGCACTGTTGAAGCTTAATGCATTTATTTAGAAGTACCTCAAGGGTCAAACCTAGACCGAGTCCTAATTATAGTGATTTTTAAATATTTTATATAGGTTACTGGTAGAAGTAGGTTTCCATGCAGTGGACATTTATTTTATATTTTTCTTTTCTGAGCAAAATTAAAACAGGCATAGACTTGTTCTAACATCATGTCTACATACATTTTCTAACATAAAACCAATTTCTGTGTGTATCTGAGCCTGCTTTAAAAGCCTTTTTAAATACAACAGAGCAGTTAGTGGCACATTGTTGGCAGTGTCTACATATGCTTTCTTTAAGTTTACAAAGTGCCAGAGTTTTACCCTGTATAGATCAGCAGTACCTGTATATGCTTTACATCAAAGAGAGAAAGAAGAGGGGCAGGTCCTGTACATTACACAATGCATTCAGCATGCAAAAAAATACACAGGGTTTAAGCATCACTACCATGCATGATTGAATATGAAATGTATTTATCTATTTTACTTGGAACTAAGCATCTTCTAGTTCAGTAAATGTCAAGCTTTTAGCACCAAGCAGCACGTAAGAAAATACTTGGCCTCATGAGTATCACCCAGACCTAAAACAAGTATAATAAGACTATTTCAGTCCGTAACTAGGGATAAATCAGGCCTAAAAAAGCTCCAGTTACTGAATGGAAAGACTAACCCAAAGATGGACAAAAATAAATTGAGTACTTGCCACAACATGAGAAACACTGTCCTAGTTCATGGTAGGGCTGCAAATAATTGCAGTCGAATCCAAATCACAATGATTTAAGTGCCATAATATCATCTGCAAAAAAAAAAAATATATAAAAAGCTGCTAACTGTAAATTGTTCTTACCATGAAAAAATGTGAACCATAGTTTTGTTACAGTATCATAACCAAGTTTCATGTTTGTCAAGTTGTTGTATACAGTTTTGTATCATGCGTTTGTATATTTATGGATTATTGTCCTGTGGGAGCATGGATCATGTAGGCTTGGGGGCTGATCATTGGATAAAATCTTACAGCTAACCTTAAGCAAGGTTCGAATAAGGCCTGGGAAAGGTTGCTAAATTACTGAAACATGGAGACATTTAAAACCTCTTTGGGCATATTTTTGATGAGGGAAGCTCAAAATACTCGATTTTGCATAATAACGCTGCTTTAATTATCTGTCTACATTTCTAGCATCTTTGTGCCCTTTTGTTGGTACCAGTATAATTCCACCTCGAATGATGTCCTGGCTTAACTCCTTTAACTGAAAAGAAAATTAATTTGGGTTATGGGCCTGCATACACCATTTTAAACCTTTTTATCCAAACATTATTCCATTCTATCAGGCTTTGTTAAGGTCACCTGCATTGGAGCCCAATACTCCATTGTGATTGGGTCTCCCTGGACAAAGAAATGACTTTAGTGACTTGATAAGATATGTAAAATGGGCACAATGGTTGAGCAGAACAAAAGACTGCCAGCTCTACAATATATGCCTTTGTGACTCACATCAATATGAACATTTTATACAGTCTACTATATATATCGACAGTGTCAAAGATGCATTCGTGTTCTTTGCCATGGATTATATATTGTCATGTATTGTATTGTCATATGGACTCAGTGATATGTTGAATGAAGATTGAGTGTGGCCTTGACAGAGTTGACAGGTCATGTAGTGTTACCGTACTGAATCTTCCAACCGTTCAACAGTGGGTAGTCATCCAAAACTATAATTCCTCCCATAGCTGACGCAGCGCTCAGTTCAATAGTACAGTACAGACAAAGGCTCACAATCATGTCAACTCCGTGTCATGTAAATCTGGTGAACATAGCCACTCAGCGGTTTAGACCTGTATGAAAGCAGTTATAGCGACGCAGTGAGAGATATTATAGTTAGCTGGCAATATATTATATGTTGTGAATACTCTGCATAGTTTGTTTTTAGCGTTGAAGAGACTTTGAAAGGAGCTGGACCTGATTTTGCTGTTTTAAAAACGTAAAAAACAGAACTAGTTCATTTTAAACAGTTTGCAGTGGTCCCTAATTATTCACCATGGTGAATTTACAAATGCTTTTCACACCTCTCAGAGATGAGTGCTGAGTTTTGCCATGATAGTAAAGCTAAAAGCACTGGTAACATAGACAGCACACAGCTGAATTATTTTGATCTCAAGAGCTGCTTATTCAGATTTCAATCTGTTCTGGGGCAAGACATATTTTGCTGCATGAGGAAAAATCTGGTACAGGGCCTTTAAAGGCATTTAAAAACATTTTTGTGTGAACATGTTGAACTCATGTTGAACTATAACAAAGGACAGTCACAGACCGTTGTTGAAGCATGGCAGAGAAACAAATGTCTGGAATAACCATGGACAGTTCTTTCCATATGGTTCTCTTGGTTCTCAACAACATTCCTGATTGGACAAAAAAGTTGTTTTTATTGGTGTAAAGAGCATTTTCCTAGACAAACACACCACCATCACCTTTAAGGTAGGTAAGATGGCACATTTTAACTCATGACAGATGGATTTTTCACGTTTACAATTTATAAGAAATTATTGCTTATAGCTTAAAAGTCTGTGGCTTCATTCACAAGGAGTTTTGGCTTTAAACTTAAATGCATTTTCACTCAGTTTATTTTGCTATTTGGCTGCTCTGCCTGAATGAATTTGCTGCCATTAAATGAAAATAAATGCATTGGTATTTAGAGATTTCCAAGCATAATGAGCTGCTTCCTTGCTAGATCTCAAACTTTAGGCATTGTGAATAGCCATAATTGCCGTGTGTGTTTTGCTCAGATATTGCAGCAGGATGATGATTTGATAAATTGCACAATTATTCTGGAGCGTTTTGCATATTTTGTTCAAACATGTGATCTCAGATTTAAAGATTTGAAGATGGTATAGCACAGAATAAGCTTCAGCCTTACCTCTGAAACACTTAAAAGTGCACTATGTAACTTTTCTGTTATCTGCACTACCAAGTTATTTACACTCTCAAGGTTGCAAGTTAGATCTATGGAGCTCCACGTGGGGGTGACCCAGGCTTGCTTTGGATAGGATCATACTGCTATTAGGAGGGTTCAAATAAAACCCGAAGGAGATTGCTAAATTTCTCAAACATGCATGGATGACATTTAAAACCTCTGCTTGTTTTTGATGACGAAACAGCATTATAACATGGTAAAAGCTCCAAAAAGTCAATTTTGCTTAATACCCTCTCTTTAACAATGAAAAACATTTGTAATTGCAATTTGTAAAGCAAAATCAGGCTCATTTAACGGCAGACTTTGAAACATTAAAGGCCACGCAATATCGTCTCCGTGGCAACAAGCAGGTAGCAGATCCTGAACCAAATAGCTTTTATTATGATATTTTTTTAATTGCAGATTGACCAATAATTTTTAATTTTATCTATTACCCAATGGTTACTAATTGCTTCTTAATTTAAATTAATAGGCAGTGCTATGGGTTAATTACAGGGAGTTCTCTAATCACTGCAGTCACAGTTGTGTATCTGCATGTTTTATCATTATCTAGCAGACAAGCCTTTGAACTTGAACAACTTCACTGAAACATACTGCTGCATGTTGCAAACTCACCAAGGGTATTACTGCAAATTGGATTTATTATGTAATTCAATATATGAGGCTTTGTGGCACAGACAAATTATAGGCTATTTCTGTCACAAACTCCTCAGTCATCAAAGACAAATGAGTCAAATTTACAAAAAGGTGTGGTTGTTTCTATATAGGTGAGTAGTATGTGACAAAATCTTTATGTTGAAAATATTAAATGATTTGAACATTTGTGCTTCTTGCTCTTCTCCTTCAGATATGATCTAGTTTAATCATTTTTTCCAGTTACATTAACTTTAAATTATAAACCAGATGGCACAACCCGACAATTACTCTTTAAGTTACCCTTCCTTGAACAGTACTTTTCCCAAATACTTTTTTTACTCTTACTTCAGTAATTTCTTGGACTACTACTACTTTGTACTTTTACTCGAGTAATATTCTTAAGTAATATTACTCTTACTTTATCATTTTTGGCTACTCATCTGATCTCTGTGTTTCTGGATTACTTATATCTGGACTACCACATACATCCTTTAGAATGGCTAAACATGCAACACTAATAGCCGTTAATGAATATGCATCTGGGAAGGTTTCATACAACTCAATTAAATAAGCAGTGTTTGGTAGATAATTGCATTTGAAAAAAGCAAACGATGATAAGCCAAATTGCATGGTCATGAATAATAAATACAACTTGATGCTGCATAATTCCATATACTTGACTTCATGTGGATTAAAAACAACAAAAGGATGAATGGTTTACTGGTACCGGTTTGAATACTGACAGTGGATGTAAGTCAACCATTTTCTGAACTGTCTCCCTTACGGTTCGTTCATACCGGGGCGTCAGATGCGTCAAGCTCACATTCAAAGTCTATGGTGGAGCTTGGTCACATGGGAGGACCTCGGAGTAGAGCCACTGCTCCTACACGTCGAGAGGAGCCAGCTGAGGTGGCTCGGGCAAATGCTCAGGATGCCTTCTGTTCCGGGCATGTCCCACCAGGAGGAAGCTCCGGGGAAGACCCAGGAAACGCAGGAGGGAACGCCTTGGGGTCCCACCAGAGGAGCTGGAGGATGTGTCTGGATGAGAGAAGTCTGGGAGTCCCTGCTCAGACTGCTGCCCCCACGACCTGGCCCCAGATAATAGATGGACTGATTTTTTATATTTTGGACATTAACTAACTTACAGCTATAAACAAATTCCCTTTTAACATGCTTTGGTCCCCTTTCACTTATATGAGAAATCCATTTTAGTATTTATCTTTTCTAATTAGAACTTGCTCTGCTGTCAGCAACAGGAATGAACAGTGGCAAAGTAAACAAATGAAGTCTTTATCCTCGGTGAATGCTTTGCTAATAGAGCCATGCATTTGTTGTGAACACAATTTGACAGCAGAGTGAATGTGGTGACAGCAGAGTGAGTGTGGTGATGGTTTATGGTCTCAAGAAATACATAGGAGAAGTCCAAATTTTTTACGTGACGCAGCAATCCAGGGAAAATGTAAACGAAGCATTTTTGAATGCCCAGAGAAGACAAGTGGATTAATCAAACAAGCATGAATGAAACAAAATACAACTCCAGGTATGTTTTTGACAAGCTGACAACATCCATCCATTTTCTTCCCCTTTATTCGGGGCCAGGCTGCAGAGGCAGCAGTCTAAGCAGCACTCCCAGACTTCCCGTTCCTCACACACTTCGCCCAGCTCCTCCAGGGCGATCCTGAGGTGGTCCCAGGCCAGGTGACAGCATAGCCTGGTTAAAAGGCAGTTTTGCATAATATGTGTCTTTTAAAAGTTTTTTTGGTACATACCTCCTTTAAAGAAAAAAACTATTTTTAAGCATTAGATGTTAATTTGAACTGAGCATTTCCAGTTGAGTTTGATGCCCACATTCCCACTATTCATGTAGTTATCTGTATGATGATAAAATTACTACAAACCTTTCTTTCCCTGGCTTCAAACTCATCATAATTCATAAGTGCAGGTTTGGCAGGAGTGTAAATTCATTTAGCTCCTTTCATTATGCCACACAATATTAAATGACATAAATCAGCATGCAACAACTAACACCTCACTGATGCTGGTAGCGCTTGTTTATTAGCATAGCAGGAGGACTAAAGTAGGTATGAGCCAATAGAACACGGCAGTTAATGGTTTACTGCAGGCAAGACCTATTCTAATCTGTTCTTTTGTGTTGTATAATTAAATACTTGTACCACACAGGATTGTCTTGGTGCATAGATGAGGGGAAGACAAAACAACATGCTGACTTGTTTAATTAAGGAAAACAGATTATGTGTAAAACAAAACAAGCAACAGGACTTCATTTAGGCGTGAGTAAGAGTTTAAAGAGTTGTACCTGATTTATACCAGTTTTAAAATTTGCTGTGGTCCAAAGTTATTCTGCATTTCAAGCCTAATTATTGACTGTGATGAGTTTATAAGTTCTTTTCACAACTCTCAGAGGCCAGAGCGGAGTTTTCCCATGATGGTAAAGCTAACAACAACTAGTATGCTAACACACACTTCCTGATTATCGGATCATGAATCCAAAGGTTGGTGGTTCAAATCTCGCTCTCGACCTAAAACCATCGATAGCTGAGTGGTCGGATTGACTGACCCACAGGTTGGCGGTGTGATTCCAGCTCCCACAGATGCTGTCATTGTCAACCTATCACAGTGTCGGCGTACATTGATGTTTGAATGTATGTGTGCTCTGAGTGCCTAGAACAGGGGTGTCAAACTCAAGTTCACAGAGGGCCAAAATTTAAAACTGTGACCAAGTCGCGGGCCAAACTAAATATTTATTGAAAAATTTCAACAGCATCTGCATGTTTTTCAGAAGGGGTGGATTAAATTTTAGTGAAGCAACAGGTAGCAGATGCTAATGAGTGTCAAGAGAACTGATGGAGGCCAGCGCCAACACATTTGCAAAGCATTCTGGGATTCATAGTATTAGAGGTGCATGCTCTATACTGGCGTGATGAACAGCAGGCCAGCTCTAATACAAACCTGGTATGATCTCACGGGCAAAATATATTTATATCAAGGGCCAAATTTGGCCCGTGGGCCTGAGTTTGACATGTCTGGCTTAGAAGATGGAAAAGCTCTGTATAAAAATGAGACCATTTACCATGCTTTATATTAGCTCTAGACAGTACATCGCAAACTTATTATTGTCTCAGGAGCTGCTTATACAGGATATCTGTACTGGATACATGGTAAAAGAATCAGATACTGGGCCTTTAAATAGGTGAAAAAGTTTAGTACTTTTGGCCGTACACCTGTTTTTTTACCCATCTGAGCTAAAGTTGTGTGATTAATTGCAATCAAATCGAAATCACAGTTTGAAGTGGTCCAGTTATCAAATTGTGAAGACTTCAACTTTTGAAGGACCATAATCCTTCATGAAAGTCCTCCATGAATAGCAACATATCCTGTCTTATTCTGCCTAAAAACTACTAACTCTGTACCTTACATCTGCATAAACACGTTCTGAAATGTCATTCTTGTTTTAGTTTGTCAGTTCATATTTTAGTCTTTGTGTCAATTCCTCTGGACACATTAAAAATAGAATCCTATTATTAAAACATACATTGCAAATCTAATGCTTGTCAGATTCAATTTCACTGTTACTGCTTGTTAACACTTGAATTAAGTTAGCATAGATGGTTTCCAAGCGCATTAATGGTAGAAAAATAATGTGTGGTTGTGCTTTAAACTTTGATGTAAACAATATGTAAATGTAAATTGAACACTGTATTTCCTGATTTCTGTCCCCTGTCTGTCGCTGTCAGCCAATCACAGCCTGCTATCTTTGTCTCTCAAGTAATGACCACCGAGCTTTTCATATCAGCTTCATAATTCTACAATGATCTTCATATCTCATGCAAAGGCTTGTGTAATTAAGAACAAATCATCATTTGCTGTCATTTTATTGTGTATCAGAGAGGTTGATAATGCTTATGAAATATTTTACTCAACCTTTATTATTTTGAGAGGGATTTCTAGTTAAAGGAGATATTGTTTATTCTTAGCTCTACTGAATGAAAGTGAGCTCATCCATCTTTGTTGGATGCCATTAGCCCTGTCGTGTGGATCAGTGATATGTCAAGTCCTATATATATTTTCATAGCTAGTATTAGAAATGTGAAAAGAGACTGGGCATAGGACAAAGACTGGTGGTTTGTGGGACAAGATGGCATTCTAACATTCTCCCATACGTACTTCAAATTATATTTGTCATCAATATCAGGGTTGGTCAAAATTCCGTTTTCAATGAAATAGTTAGTATCTTGATTCATTTTGACATTGTTGGCAGGATACATACTATTTTAAGATGAAAGACAAAATTGCAAAAATTGCAATAGTTTGGTTAAATTCTTGGTAAACAACTGCTTATTCCAAAAGAAGTTTCCACTGTCAAGGCATTAAGAGTGAAGGGAATGTGCAATATTTTGTATGGTGCAATAAGTGTATTTGTGCAATTATATTAATGTGCAATGAATGGAATGTGCAATGAGTGGAATGTGCAATGAGTGGAATGTGCAATATGTGGAATGTGCAATATGTGGGATGTGCAATGAGTGGAATGTGCAGCTTTGGGAATTGTGCAATTTTAATTTTGACCCTTCTGTGACCCCAGCCCTTGGGACAATGGGTGGAAATTAGCCTTTGGCTATAATCTGGCATGTTTACGTTCATGTCTGTAATGTCATGTCTGTTCATCAACATGCATTGTCCCAACCAAATAAATAAATAAAGAGTGAACTGGAAGTGTTGCTTTCTAAATCTAGTGTCCTAGACCAAACTCAGAACCCTGCAATCAGGTTTGCATATTTCAGTGACACATGGGAATTGGAGGACACTTACCACTATATTAAATTTATCTCACCTCAGATTATTTAGATCTTTGGTAATTGTTTTAGTTGAAGTCTACATTTTTTCTGTCTTGCTATTTTTCTCTTTCCATTTTACATGTAACTACTGTTGTATTTGTTTTGATACAGATGGACCATACATTTCTTTGATTCCCTAATCCACCTGAGAATAACTATAAGGAAAAGCAAGTAATTTTGACTAGCCTGGCAACCCATCAACTACTATCCTGCCCAATATTCAGCCTACAAGTCTATGTCACCCATGCACCCACACGACAATTCTCCATAAATAAGTGATACAAAACAATATGCTACAACTTCACAAACCTGATGCGATGTATAGAAGTTTCATTAATGGGACGCACGCTGATTGTGAAGTGATAGCGCTCTGAAGGGGGAGTGACTTACCTTGGAGCGCAAAGGGAAGGGGGACTCAGGGTGTCAGAAAGGAAACTGAAACTTGTATACATTTTCTGCAAATATAGCATTTTCAAAACAATGAACAGTAATAAGGTGATCTAAATATGTTATATATTAGCAATTAACACCCCATAGAAGTGTAATGCCTCCTCTTTAAAGATGGTTATAGTGTTTTGTGTCAAGGCAAGTAGTTATTGAGATCTTAGCCTTGTCATTCAACATGCAAAAATGCATTTCAGGCATACTATAACTTTCCAATATAACACCCTCGTTCACTGTCTCTTTTCCAGGTGAGCCAAATGAGTTCCATAGTGCCTCGGCGCAGAGAGCAGCGCGTCCTGGTGATGGTGGTGACCATGGTGGCATGCTACCTGATCTGCTGGCTACCATATGGGGTCTTCGCCCTGCTGTCGACCTTTGGCCCCCATGACCTTGTGACCCCAGAAGCCAGCATCACACCGTCACTGCTAGCCAAGTTTTCCACCGTCATCAATCCATTCATCTACATATTCATGAACAAACAGGTGGGTTGATTGGGTAATCTATTCTATTGTAGTCTATTCTGATTAGTAACACTTATGGAATATTTCTTTTTAAATAATTAATTTCTGAGGCATTTTCTCCAATTTGAGTCTTGGTTCTTTGCTTAGGCATCATTTACGTTGCAAATTTCACACAAAGAATATTTATATGTATTATTATATATTTTAATGGCTGAAAAATAAAAATCTATTTCAATTTACTTTTACTTGGTTGTGATGGTGCATGTTAAAACCAGCTTTTCTGGTGATGTAATAATGAACTATAATATGGTTTAAAGCAGGGGTGTCCAAACTATAGCCAGGGGGCCAAATGCGGCCCTCAAACCAATTTTTATTAGCCTTCAGGCCTTCAGTTGACCTGGCCCAGTTGATCATAATCAGTACTTTTTGCAGCAAATTTGAGTAATCATTGCATTGTCATATAGACCTATATTAATATTTCAAGCCTTATTTAAATTATGAAGTCAAAACTATGTTAAATGCACCATCTGAATTATCTACTTTATTAACCAGGGCCCTGGCCCTCTTTTCAGTGAAAAGAGTTTGGGCACCCCTGGCTTAAAGAGATTTAAGCCATACTTCAGAGCAAAAATGTAAAATGTTTTCAGTTGTTTTATCTATGTATTTCTGATTGCTTAAAGCCTAGAACTCAAATTTCTTAGGCAGAAGGCACCTAAAGAAATGTACTTACTTATTTTCTTGTAGCTTCCTTTTCAGGTCAGTTGAAAAATGTAGCAGGAAGTGCAGATAAGTGCTCTGAAATGCTGGTAAAAGTAACAAGTATCCAATGTAACTGTATGTAGCTCTGTGTACTCTTACTGTTTTAAAAAGGTGCTACAATCATAAAGCAGAATTAGAATTGATGAATGGATTGGAAATGAAAATCTTACATACATATAACTTAAAGTCACAGTTTGTACTATTTAGCCAAATAATATACTAAAATAAAAGCATGTTTCTTTTGTTTTAGTTACGTTAATTGCACTAAAAAAACCAAAACATGAATCCTTACTGTGTGCGTGCTTGCATCTCCACAAACCTGACTGTTATTGGCCTCCTCCTGGTTGTTTACATGAGATATTGTTCCTTTGGTTGTACTATTCCACAATATTACATAAAACCTATCTCCATGTAATCCTGCAGATATTGTGTCACCTTCAGAAAGTTACATACTGTACCTTTTAAAGTGAAGCTCTTTTTAAGTTGTGTCTGTGGAGAGGCAAGCCTGCTCAGCATGTATGTTTGGTTATGGTATTTTGGTGCTATTGAAACACCCATAGTGAAGTGATTTCTTAAGTCTATTTGAAGAGATCCCAAATTAGTTTATATCTAATTAAATAAAATATAAAATGTGTTCACCACCTTGCAAGTGTTTAGACATGCTTCCAGCTCTTCGCACCAGTGTCTCATTTACACGTTTGAAAGAGACAACACAGGCAGGCAGCGGATCTCTCACCTTCTTGTGTGACTGATACGCATCGCTAGTGGCTAGCAGCTAACAGCCAAGGACACCGCAGCAGAATAAGTGTTGCTAAGTCAGGCTAATCTGCTTGATGTGACCCATGTAGTGTAATGGCACCGGAGCCCAGCCAAGGTGTTTCACAGTGCCTCCAACTACTCAGGCATCATTAGTGCTCAGAAGACATTAGTAAATTAGTGTCACAGGTGAGACAGAGTGAACCCAGACCCGAGGGAAATCTGCTCCTGCTAGTGTAGTGTAATGCACGGGATTTGCAGCGTGAAGAGCAGAGCCAATGTCAATGATTCGGATTACACGGGGAATTGGTTGGAAAAGAAATGTTTTTGAGGTTTTATTTAAAGGCGGTGTATCTGATTTTTACAGTCTTAAAAACATTAAACTAGTTAATTTTAAACTCTTTGCAGTGTTCCAAAGTTATTCCTCACTTACCTAATGCATTCAGAGCACCCTAATCATTCACCGTGATGAGTTTATAAGCACTTTATACAAATTTCAGAGACCAAAGCAGGTTGCTGTGACAGTAAAGGTAACAGCAACTAGCATGCCAACACACACATCTCCTGATTATTGGACAATAACTAAATAATTTAAACTATTTGCAGTTATTCCTTATTTACCTTATGCATTGCTAGCATCCTAAATACTCATTGCGATGAGTTTATAAGTGCTATACACAACTTTCAGAGACCATTGAGTTTTTTGTTGTTGTAAGCTTGGCCAGATCTGTGCCTTGCCATAATTCTGTCTCTGAGCTCTTCAGGCAGTTATTTTGACCCCATTATTCTTATTTGCTCTGACATGCACTGTGAGCTGTAAGGTCTTATATCAACAGGTGTGTGGCCTTCACCTCCTAATCAAGTCCAATCACTGTAATCAAACACAGCTGGACTCAAATGAAGGTGTAGAACCAACTCAAGGATGATCAGAAGAAATGGACAGCACCCCAGTTAAATATATGACGGTCACAGCAAAGGGTCTGAATACTTATGGCCGTGTGATATTTCAGTTTTTCTTTTTTAATAAATCTGCAAAAATGTCAACAATTTTGTGTTTCTCTGTCAATATGGGGTGCTGTGTGTACATTAATGAGGGAAAAAAGTTACTTAAATGATTTTAGCAAATGGCTGCAATATAGCAAACGGTGAAACATTTAAGGTGGTCTGAATACTTTCTGTACCCAGTGTATTTTGATCTGGAGAGCTGCTTGTACAATATATCTGTACAGGGGCAAGATACATTTTAAATGCATGTGGAAAAATCAGGTACAGGACTTCTAAATGAACTTCAGAATGAAATCACAGGCCAGACAAACCTTTTGGAACAACTTCAGACACATTTATAAATCCTAAAGTAAAGTGGTAGAAGAAATCATTTCTCATCTGTCTTGTGTAAGCCTTTTTAGGGCGGTGCTCTTATCTGCAGTGACCTTTCCTTCTCTCATATTCTCTGACTATTATCTATCGCCTTCCTCTGGTATATGCTGGCAGCCATTTTGTCTGCAGATGCTCTTTTGTCAGTGCAGAGCTTAAGTGGCATTTACCAGTGTGCCATTGGCCATTCAGCTTTTATAGCAGAGTATAAACCACCTCCAACTAATGCAGTACTAGTAACTCCAGAATGTAGCAGCAACAGTGTAAACCAACTAAAGGATTCATAACATATTACACCAACTTTTAACAGGGCTGCAACAGTTAATCGAAATAATCCTGATCCTAGTCGACTACTGAAATGATCATAATCATATATTTAATGAGCGTACTGAAACACATGCCTTTTTTAGCAAAGACAGTGGTATTATTAAATCAAACTTTTTTAAATCAATAATATACTTATTTTTAAGGATGAAAAAAACAACCCAAAACAATTACTAAACTACTAAAAAAAGTCTAATGCAATTTTGGAACTCAGGAAAAATGCCTGGAACAATTACCAATTTTTGTACCAAATTAAATTAAAAAAACAAAAAACAAAAACAAAAATCAACCATTAATCTACAAGGGAAATTACTTGGACACAGAGTAGCTCAAAAATACCATATTAATCAATTAAAAGCAAAGAGCAAACTAAATTATTATACAAGTCTGAATAACATTAATTAAACTATATTAATTCATTCAAATAGGTAACATTTTTATTTTTATTGCTAAAAATGACTTTGAAAAACTCTCTCTGCAGTTCTAACCTGTAAATTGAAGTGGTAGTGTGTGTCATCTGGTTGTTGTCATGGAGATAGATAAGTTAATTGCCATTCTGTGGAAGTTTCCAGGGAAAGCAGTAACATTTTCATGAAGACAAACAGGGGGCAAATCCTCTACCAGAAAACTTCCATATTGCATCTTTCAGATTATCTATTACATAATATTGTTTATTTTATGTCATTTGTACAATAGTGTAATTGCCTAATAATTGATGTTGGTGTGCATTATTTTGACTGTATTCTTCATATTATTGTCCTTTTCTGACTTTACAAGCAATGCCATAATTTCATAATAGAAAGTCTTGTATAAATAAAGTTATTGTTTCTGAAGGACAGTTTTCTGTGTGGCACTGTCAGTCTTCAGTTCCTCCCAGCCCAGACCTGTGCTTGCAGAGTGTTGAGGCGAGTTGAAGACTTCAAGTGCTGCAGCAGACTCACTCCTTTGCCACACTACGTCAGCTGTGAGGAAACCAGTCTGTGGAATTTAAGGCATTAGCTGCAATGTGTATCTGGCATCAGTCAAACAGTGACATCTGATATTGAGGACATAAAGATATGGGTCCAAAATGTGGTTGTACAGACGGAATGTTCTGAATGTAACACGTTTTGGCACATACTACTGTATTTCAAGTGTATTTTTAAAGAGGGGATATTATGCAAAATGTACTTTTTGTAGCTTTTTACCATATTATAACATTGTTCCCTCATCAATGCCTAAAGAGGTTTTATATGTCATCCATGCATGTTTGAGTAATGTTGTGATCTCTCCTGGGCACTTTGAATCCTGTTGTGTTGTGATAGCAGTGTGAATGGGATGCAAAGGGAGCGGGAAACACAAAACAGATGGGTCAAATGCAGAGAACAAATTCGTATTGGGGCAATAAAGTATACCTTACCTTTTAGCCTTTATAATATGCTACAAGCCAACATGTACATTTCCAGCCATTGTGATTCAATTTCATATAACCTTGCAGCTGTAATAGGAAGATCCTCTGTTTACAGTGATCAATATAAGCCCTTGGCCGGTAGAACATACCATAGAGTCATACCTGAAGGAGCAAATGAATGTGTTACGTAATATCAACTTAAACTGCAAATGAACTCTAAAACATTAAGATAGCTTTGGTTGGGTCAACAAACCAAAGCAGATTAGGGGCTCCAGTATTTGCAGAAAACAGGCTATACCGGGCCTGTGAGGTTTATATGGTCACTTCACCAGGGCCGTTTCCAGCTTTGTAGGCTCTCTGAGTAAAATGGATCATGTGCACCATTTGCCATGATTGACCATACAGATCATACTATAAAGATTAAAGGTGCACTACGTAACCTTTCTGCTGAGCTTGGCTGAGGAGTAGAGAGACATATTATAGTTTGCCTTCCCTGTGTCCTATTTGTTTGAAAAGTAACTTAAACCATTATTTATTTGTTAACAATATAAAATAAAGCTCTTGCAATACTCAGTATCCCATTAAAGATGTGCTATGTATTTTTTCTGATTTTGCTCGCTTAGAATGTTCCCACTATGGCATTAAACTTATCTTTCTCCATAGAGGCAAGCAGATCAGATCTGTGGAAAGATGAGTCCAATTACAGTAATAATGTAGGTTTTCAAAGTATTTAGAGCAATAAACCACTTGGAAGTGTATAATTGTTTTACTGTAAGTTAGAGGGCCTCCTATTTTTTTTTTTTAACAATGTTGTTGACCTCTCATCAAAAATGTACTGGAGTTGTATTTTGCTTCAGTGACCCTTGTTTCATTAATCCAAAGTCGTCTTCTCCGAGCGCTCAAAAATTCTGATTGCATTTGCCCGAATTGTTGTGTCAGAGATGAAGACTGCTCCTGTTCAGTGTTTAGGTCCAAAGCATAATGGACTCTACGATCAAACTGTGTTCTCAACAAGTGCCATTAGAATAATAGTCACTGGGCCGAAGGACTTCATTTGTTTATATTCATTGTGCATAGAGGGAGTAAATACCGAATTAAAAGCAGAGGTATATTTTCCAAAAGCATGTTTAAAAGAGAATGAATGCCACAAGAATGCATATGTGTTCTTTAAATGCATGTTATACTGCACTATAAACAAAGGCGAGTGGACTTTTTCAACAATTCCATGTGATGTAATCCAAAGTGAATTTCCAGATGTCAACCATATATCAAACCTAAATATTATCTATAGTTGCATCGTAAATTTAACCCTTTTTGACTCTTAAATTCTTACCTGTCATTGGCTGTCATCTTTGGTTGCAAATTTCCAACCATTTAACAGCCATTGTCCATTGTACAGGTTCACCTCTGCGACCTCTTGGTTTTGCCTTGTGATCATGCGGATTTTTCTTTAGACCATACAGCTGTTCAGCTTTGGAGCGGTGGACAAAGCATTAAACTCTCTTTGAAGAAGTTGCACAGTCTGGGATAATCTTGATCCCTACTTTTTATTGGCCTTTTGGTTTATACTGGTACTCTTCCCAACGTTGGCTAATCAAAATGCTTGCGTAATATTTTTACATAACACAGTCTCCTTTGTGTGGGCAATCTTATGTTATCATGGAGACTATTGAAAAGACGAGAAAGCTAAAAACACTGTGATTTTCTAACATCAATGCCGTCTGTTATAACTATGTGAAATGGCCTGTAAAGTATTGCCTGTAAAGACAGCTATGCCGAGAGCCGGCATAGCTGCAACTCAGTTCGAAAAATATAATAAATATAACATATAAAAATAGACAGCAGCATATTTTTCCTTTTCCTCTTCATGGTCGCACTTCTTTACCTCACAACAAGAAAGTTGCAGCTTTGTTTCTCATGCAACAGAATGCCTTTTCCCAATAGTTTCACAATTTGTATGCATTCATCACAGTTACTTCTGACCAAGAGCTGGAAACGGGTCCCTGGTAGCAGTAGTTGTTAGGTTAGCGTTTATTGTCCCTGTAGGTAGCAGTATGTCCAGATCTTGAGCTGGGCTTGGGCAGGACTACTTTAGCTGAAGTATTGTTACCAACTGGGCATGTTTTGGGTCAAATGCACAGGACAAATATCACAACAAATAGAGTTACTAGATGTTATAATAATGTATTGGGTTTATTTGTACCACACCCAAGACACTCTACATCACTCAGTGGTGGTTGAAAGATGCACTTGAACTTGCGTCACTCTATCCTAGAGCTGCCCTGGGATAGAGTGACGCAAGTTAAGCTGCAAATCACTCATACTCTACATTGATACAAGATAATGTGGGTAAAGTGTCTTGCTTAAGGACATAATGACAGTTTCCTCTATAGACTAGGGTGGTCCGCTGTAGCACTGGTATTCACAATAGTCTCCCATCCAAATACAAAACAGGCCCAGTTTTGCTTAGCTTCCAAGATCAGACGATATTAGGACTGAATCATTTTGAAAAATACAGAATATACTATTTCATATTATATTCCACAGTGAATGCTACACACCGCTTTATATTTAAATACATTTACCCTTTTTGTTTGCTCTTTTTGTGTAATCCTCAGCATATTAACTATAGACAGCAAGTTATCTTACACTTAATGCAAAATTTACTTTTTGGAGCTTTTACCATGTTATACTGTTATCTCATCAAAAGCATACCTGGAATTGTTTTTTTGCTTCATTCACACTTGCTTCATTTATCCACTATTCCAAAGTTGTCTTCTCTCTCTCTTTTTTTTTTTTTAATGAATATATATTTTTTATTGCATTTTAACATTTTACAGCTCTCACACACCCCTCACCCCTGGGCACCATATAAGCACAAGATAAATACACACACACACACCCTACACATCCCTATATATGCATACATATATACATGCACACATATATATATATACATGTGTGTGTGTGTATATATATATATATATATATATGTATATATATATATATATATATATATATGTGTGTGTGTGTATATATATATATATATATATATATATATATATATATATATATATATATATATATATATATATATATATATATGTGTGTGTGTATATTCACCTTCCAGGCCTTCTCCATCTCTTCTTTGAGCCCCTGGTATTTCTCGAGTTTCTCATGCTCCTTTTTCCTGATGTTCCCATCGCTTGGTACTGCAATGTCCACCACAACGGCTTTGCTCTGTTGTTTATCCACCACCACTATGTCCGGTTGGTTCGCCATTATCATTGTCAGTCTGTATCTGGAAGTCCCGCAGGATCTTTGCTCGATCATTCTCCACTACCTTTGGAGGTGTTTTCCACCTGGGTGTTTCCAGTCCGTACTCTGCACACATGTTTCTGTACACGATGCCCGTCACTTGGTTATGCCGCTCCATGTATGCTTTCCCTGCCAGCATCTTACACCCTGCAGTTATGTGCTGGATTGTCTCAGGGGCCTCTTTGCACAGCCTACACCTTGGGTCTTGTCTGGTGTGGCAGATCTGGGCCTCTATCGCTCTTATGCTCAAGGCCTGCTCCTGTGCAGCCATGATGAGTGCCTCTGTGCTGTCCTTCAGTCCAGCTCTCTTAAGCCATTGGTAGGATTTCATGATATTAGCCACTTCAGTTATTTTCCGGTGGTACATCCCATGCAGGGGCTTGTCCTTCCACGATGGTTCCTCCAGCTCCTCTTCCTCTGCACTCCACTGTCTGAGACATTCGCTGAGCACGTCATCTGCTGGGGCCTTGTCCTGGATGTACTTGTGGATCTTGGATGTTTCATCCTGGACTGTGGCTCTCACACTCACTAGTCCTCGGCCTCCTTCTTTACGGCTCACGTACACTCTCAGGGTGCTGGATTTGGGGTGGAACCCGCCATGCATGGTCAGGAGCTTTCGGGTTTTAACATCTATGGTCTGTATCTCCTCCTTTGGCCAGATTATGATTCCTGCTGGGTATCTGATTACTGGCAGGGCGTAGCTGTTTTTTGCCTGGGTCTTGTTCTTTCCATTGAGCTGTCTCCTTAGAACTTGCCTTACTCGTCTGAGGTATTTGGCCGTGGCTGCTTTTCTTGTTTCCTCTTCAAGGTTGCCATTTGCTTGTGGGATACCAAGGTACTTGTAACTGTCCTCAATGTCTGCTCTTTTTTCATCTGGGAGTGAGACCCCTTCTGTGTGGAATACCTTCCCTCTCTTTGTCACCATCCGGCTACACTTCTTAAGCCCGAATGACATTCCAATGTCTGTGCTGTAGATCCTGGTGGTGTGGATCAGTGAGTCGATGTCTCGCTCATTCTTAGCGAACAGCTTGATGTCATCGATGTAGAGGAGATGACTGACGGTGGCCCCATTCCTGAGTTGGTATCCAAAGCCAGTGTTATTGATGATTTGGCCCAGGGGGTTCAGACCTATGCAGAACAGCAGTGGGGACAGTGCATCTCCTTGGTATATGCCACATTTGATGGTCACTTGTGCAAGTGGCTTGCCATTGGCCTCAAGGGTGGTTTTCCACAACCTCATCGAGTTTGCAATGAAGGCTCTTAGAGTCCTGTTGATGTTGTACAGCTCCAGGCATTCAGTGATCCATGAGTTTGACTTACATACCACATTTGAAAGGTGGTCAACAAGGCACCCCCATAAATCATTGTAAAAGTCCATCCTATGTTTTAATGTGTACGTTTGATACTCTAAATAAGAGCTATCTTGTAGAAGTTGTTTAAATATTCCAAATGTAAGAGGATTGTCTATTTTCCAGTTAAGTAGAACACATGCTAGTATGATATGAGTTGTTTCTGTAGTAGTGGATTAATTTCTATATCATATGCGACACCAAACAGGTTTCACATAGGAGATGCTTAAGGGACCTTTTGACAATTTTAACAGCATAGTCGTGGATTAATTTCCAGAAGTCTCTTAATTGACAAAGTTGTCTTATCTGAGTAGTCAAAAATACTCTTATCATTTTGCTCCAATCGTTGCGTCAGAGATAAAACTCTTGGCGTCTCCTGTGCACCATAACTGGACTTTACAGTTAAATTGTGTTCACAACAAGCACAATACAGAATATACTATTTCATATTATATTCCACAATAAATGCCTTTTATCCTTTTTGTTAGCTATTTTGGGGTAATTCTCAACATATTAATAATAGACTCAGCATGTTATCACACCAATTCCCCAAAGCGTCTGCAGAACAAAAAACAAGCTGTGCCTATCTCACCTCATTATTTCACATTGGCACACCACTGTGGTACTTTTGTTTTAAATGTTGTTGGCGTTAATTGGTTTTTCTATCTAACATTATCATTAGCATTTGTTTAGCTTTCATGCCTTCACTGTTTGTAGACTACAGTTGAGGTTAATGAAGGGCAGATCATCTCAGTCTATACTCACTATTGAATGCATTTCCATACATTTTGCATAACCTTTTCAATATGCCAGATACGGTATGTTCTAATAATAACATATTGATTGTATAAATATGATAAACACGGCCTATTTGATGCAATTAGCAAAAACAGTCTCATAAAAGATTTTTTTTTTACGAAGTATTGTCTGCTTATTATTATTATTTTTCTTTATGTCAGATGTCCTTCCTGTTGCAACTCATCACAGTGAGCTATAGGGGCAGTGTCTTAACTACAAAAATATGTATGAACTTGGGTAAGATCTGAACTGGATACCTTCTGGTTAGAGGGCACATGCTTGCTGGCTGTACGTCTGTTACCCTTTTACAGTATTCCATATATGCTTTGGTTAAAGTTAAAAATAAATAGCATTGGTGTTGTCTACTGCTGCCGACAGTTCCGTCATTCATTCATTTACAACGTTACAGTTGGAGGGTATGCTACCTGCTTATCTCCATGGAGGTGTTTATGACTTTTCCTGAAATGTTCCACAGTTTGACATTAAACTTATCTATCTCCATGTAGGCAAGCAAGGGATGGCACCAAGTCTAGTTAAGGGTGAGATCAGTGAAGAAGCAATGGTGTTCTCAGTAAGAATGCATGTTTATGAAGGTATTTTGCAATGGCTGTGAATGAATAAATGAATGAATAAATAGATGTTTGAAGCCATACTGTGGAATATTCTAGACAAATATTGGCGGAATGTAGGCCACTGCCTCTCTGAACTCCATCAGATGAGCTCAGGCCACACAACTGTCATCGTTTATTGTGATTTTTTAAAATGTGTTTTATGCACGATTCTCTCTGTCTCTCTCTATCTCTCTCTATCCATCTATTATTTAGGAGATAGATGAGCTCGCTCACTCTGTAGTTTAGACATGTTTGGAATACATAAGGAAAGTGAAGAACAACTTTGTACCACTGCAAATTATTTCAAATGATCCGTTTCTGTTTTTCATGTTTTTAAGACAGGAAAAATCAGGTACAGCGCCTTTAAAATGTAATTAATTGCACAGCTCTGCTCTGCTCCCTGGAGTTTTGTTCCTCCTAAAACCATCTCACGTCAGTTGGTCCATTCTTCTCACGTACCACCCACTTCACACCGCACACCCCCTCTCCTCTCCCTCCTCTCCCTCTCCCTGCTCCTCTTTGCTCCTTGGGGCTTGTGATTTCCAAGCCCACACAATTTCTCCACAAGCTTCTACTTTTTAGATTATAAAACAGGGATTTGAAATTCTGTTTTAAAAAAAAAAACAGTTTGGGAGTTGCCTAATTTCCTTTGGGTGATGAAACTTTCTTGGATTACAATATGCCTTTTTTGAAAGGGTTGAAAGAATGTTGCCTGAGATCCAAAATACACATTTAACCAATACTTTACAAAGATGTGAGTCTGGTCACTGGTGAATCTCCTCAAGTTCAGATGGAAGAACTGTAATATTGTTCAAAGAAAATCATCAGTCACCTATAATTTTGTTGTTTGACATGTCACTGGAAAGAAAAGAAATCTGATTGCACGATCCTGTTTGGTTCTGGCTGAAGAGCTGACGGAGTACACAGTGATCAGACTGATAAACCTGCATATAAAAATACAGAGCGATATCTTTGTGGACTTGCACGCCAATAAGGAATGCAAAATTATGCTAAAGAAGTGTTTGCGAAGTGGAATTTTCTGAAGAAACTGAAAAACTGCAGATTTTCTTTGTTTTCTTTTGTTTTTGTCTGCACAGCTGTTTGCTTTGCGGCCCTCTGAGAAAATGTAGTAGACTTTAAGTATACGTGGTGATATAGAGAGTATACTAAGTACACTACGTTTATTCAGGGGAGCACGCTGCCTACGGGGATCATACTAGAAGAGTATACTTAAGAGTTTCATTAAGATAACATGTTGACTAAAGGTAGTTTTTAATTAATTTTTAGTAATTTTTTTTAAAATAGGATGAATACCTAGTACTACTTTTTGGGCTCTTATGTAAACTCTATAGAATTCTACTTTACAGCATAGCATATAAGCATCTGATAAAACACTTTGACACAATATCGGTGTAATCCCTCAGGGTGGCCCATGGTAGAAAGCGTTTCAAAGGTCATCTGGACAATGTTTTTTAAATCGAGATGTTTCGGCTGCCATCTGTAAATCATGATCAATCTGAGGACAGTATATAAAGTTGAAAACTACTCCAGGAGCTCATAGATGTTCTTGGAGTAGAGCAATGTTTCTTACAGCCAGAATAACAACTGAAGGCCTTCTAGAGAAAACAAAGCCGTATGATGATCAAAGTTCTTATACTGTTCTCATGTGGAGGCTTTTGTAATGCATCTTCACAGCGGTACTACTGATATGTTTAATCACACAATCACTGTTTGTCTATGTGCAACTCACCCTGTCCTGTCACTGTCCATCCGTAAAGAAACACTGGACAATCCCAAAAACCGCCAGAACCACCTCCATACCCCAAACCCTACCCGACTCAAGACAGGACCTCCCTCGCGTAGCCCTCCCAGAGCTCGAGTCATCCTGGTGGCTCACTGCAGGGAATAATGGGATAACGCCAAAGGAGAGAATGTTTACACACTCCAAGGAAAAGGATGCGACTTTAAAGAGCCTGTATTACGCTATTTTCTGATCTGTGTTATAATGTAGTTTCCTCATCAAAAACATAACTGGAGTTGTATTTTTTTCATTCACACATGTATAGCACACAAATCCTGCATATTTAGTCTGCGCTCTTCTCTCAAACTTAAAAAAAAAAACCACTCTCTGTTCCACCTTGTGATGTCATGTGTTAATACAGAAAGTGCTCCACTGTGTTTTTAAACTCCATACACCTTCACTAGAATCATTTGAATGATTTCAGCCTTGTCAGTTGCTAATCTCTTCTGAAGGTGTTGTCAAGTCATTGTTATAAAGTTCTTAAAGTTCTTCTTTTTGCAGGTTGGATTCACATTTTGCAGGTTGGATTCTGTTTAGTGCCATGAAAAAAATGTAAATTATGATCTGTAAGTGGATCTCATGTTTTAAAAGAACCAAATCGTTTTCTTTCTAGTTTTTATGCATTTTTAAACTGATTGATGCTGAACTAACACAAGAATCAGCACAGAACCAGAGCAGACAACACAAGTGAGAGCTTTGTGGATAAAAAAAAAAAAAGAAGAAGACATTATGACAGTAGTTTATTATTTCATTTTTATTATATCAAAGGGTAAACACACTCTCACTGTCAGTTTGAACCATTTTAAACAAATCTGAGTCTTGGTCATTTGTAGATAAAGTTATCATATTGTCTTCTGTCATATAAATAAATAGTACAAAGAGCCAGTCTTTTGAAGGGCTCTTTGAAATGAACGGATCAAAAAAATTCAAAACACCAAGCAAGACACCCATCTTACTTCATGTGTAAGTGGAAAGATTGGTGGTGGTCATTGAAGGTGTTGGTTCAGAGTAGCAGTCACATTCCTATTAGTTTGCCGCAGGGCAGATGTGGCTACTGATGCATTAATACCATACTACCTGCTTCACTAATACCACATTTGTCTATAGTTCAACAGATGCCTCCGAGCCTTCATTTGCTGCTCCTCTCCACGCCACAACTCCACCCTCAAGTCCTTCTCTCGGGCCACCAGAACACTTCGCACCTTCCGCCAGGAGAGGGAGCACCCCGCCGTGTCGCTGTCCATCCGTAAAGAAACGTCAGACAATCCCCAAAACCACCAGAACCACCTCCATACCCCAAACCCTGCTCCACTCAAGTCAGGACCTCCCTCGCGTAGCCCTCCCAGAGCTCGAGTCATCCTGGTGGCTCACTACAGGGAATAATGGGGTAACGCCAAACAGAGAGAATGTTTACACGCTCCAAGGAAAAGCATGCAGACTTTAAGGAGCCTGTATTACGCTATTTTCTGATCTATGTTATAATGTTGTTTCCTCATCAAAAACATAACTGGAGTTGTGTTTTGTTTCATTCACACATGTATAGCACACACATCCTGCATATTTAGGCTGGGTTCTTCTCTTCCATCTTGTGATGTCTCATGTGTTAATACAGAAAGTGCTCCACTGTGTTTTTAAACTCCATACACCTTCACTAGAATCATTTGGATGATTTCAGCCCTGGAGTTGCCAATCTCTTCTGAACTAACGTTAAAGGTACAGGGTGGCGCAAAAGTCACTGGCACTTTTAAATCTTCAA
This sequence comes from Periophthalmus modestus, assembly GCA_019594935.1. Lineage (NCBI taxonomy): Eukaryota > Metazoa > Chordata > Actinopteri > Gobiiformes > Gobiidae > Periophthalmus > Periophthalmus modestus. The sequence goes on from JAIEZT010000021.1 coordinate 5,849,731, forward strand.
TAGCTCCTATAATTCTTAAGTTATACTCACCAAATGTTAGCAGTAGGTAAACTGAACCTTCTGAGATTTTTGGCAATATATACAGTTATAATTGTTCTCTTACACACGAACTTATCACTACTTTAACTAGGGGAAGTAAAAATTACCCAATTTTTTAAAATTATGTTTTTTAAGTGTTCACCATTTTGGGTTTCACACTGAATAGCCTGATCCAACACACTTTGCATAACATCTGAAAGCATTTCTGGGCTTATGGCTCTTATTTGATCCTTGATATTACGTTTTAAGTCATTTGTTGTGTGAGGTTTATTCACAAACACCTTTTCTTTAACATAACCCCACAGGAAGAAATCGGGACTAGTCAGGTCAGGCGATCGAGGCGGCCAGTTTATTTCACAACCCCTGGCAATAATTCTTGAAAGATGTTCTGGAGCATTTGGATAGTCTTGCATTATGGACTGTGAATTTGATGTGACTCAAAGTACCACTGTACAATGAGGGTTCATTCCTCGATGCTATATTTGCTCATATTAATGTCGGAAGGGTAGTTCTAAATGCTCTGAAAAAATAAAAGATAAATATTTAGAAACAAAAGAGTTATGCATTTTTTTTCAACTGTCAGTGACTTTTGAGCTGTAGCTGTTAACTTGAAAACTACAGTTTCATGACATCACAAGGTGGAACAGAGCATTTCAAGCTTAGGCAGACTAATAATAAAAGTATTATGCCAATCTATGTGGATGAAACAAAATGCAACTCCAGGTATGTTTTTGATGAGGTAACAACATTCTAACATGACTTACAAAAATCCATTGTGTGTAATATAGGACCTTTAATGAATATACAAATCCTCTTCTAAGAGCTGGCGCACAGCAGGCTCAGCAGGGGGCTTATGGGCTCCTCTCCACGCTATAAGTGAGAGCAGAGACTTAAAGACATCCACACCACAGGAGCGCAGTGTCTTATGTTTAGACTTGTGTTGGAGCAGTGACCAAGGCAACCTGCAGACCACATGTTTGAAATCATATGCTACACCTGTAATCTGAATTAGCACCTGTCACTACATTTTAAAGAGCTCTATTTGAAAAGTGTGCTTGTGGTTTTAAATCGTACCTATATAACCTATATGTTCTACAGAATGATGAGGGCTTTTGAGACTTTAAGAGTTAGAAAGGTGCAAATACCTAGCCTTTAGTGACCAAAAATTCAAAAATCACACATGCTATAATCATTTTCAAAGACAAATTTTACAGAGGAAAATTATAACTAACAATTTAGGTTCTTATTTAGTTTTTTTTGTATTTATTTCATTGATGTATTTATTTTTCGTATTTCCTCTGTTACAATTCTGATCCCTTTTTCGCTGTAAAATTTAAAAATCTATCTGACTTTTGGCAACCAGAGTTAGAAAACATTTAAGAGGGGGTATTATACAGAGCCGACTTTTTGGCGCTTTCTACCTGTTATAATGTAAAAACAAAAAACATGCCTGAAGTTCTTTTATATGCTATCCATGCATGAGTAATATTGCGTCCCGGCACTATTCGAACCCCACACAGCAGATTTTCTTAACAGTAAAAAATTCATTAGCGGGATGCATGCTGATTGTGCTGTGATAGTGCTCTGAAGGGGGTGTGACTTAATGTGTAGAGCAAAGGGAACTCAGAGTGTCAAAAAAAAAAAAACGAAACAACGCAAAAACGAGAGTGAAACATTTGAATATGTTGTTTTCGACAACTATAGCATTTTCAAAACTATAAACATGGTGATCTAAATCTATGTTATGTTCTATCAATGAATACCCCTTATAAGTGTAATACCCTCCCTTTAACTTTTTATTCCTACTGAAATAACATTGGGAAACAACAGCAAAGTAAAATCCAGTATTAAGCAATATAGCATAACTCAGGTGGTCAATTTTAGCACAATTTAGATACAGAGCTAAGAGGGCTAATCTAATATTAAGACACAGGACTATTATTTACAATAAAAATACCAAACATATTTAAATTTCTCATATGAAACACATATTGTCTCAACTAAAAGAATCCATATGTATTCAGCCACTATCTTGGTCTGCGTCTCCAGCACTAGTTTAAACCCTTTTTAGAATGTATTCCTCTCACCTCCTTTGTACAGTATTTGCCACATGACTTACCTCTACTGGCCTCCAGGGGGCAGATGCTTAACTTTGTGACCCTTTACTGGCTCTCGGTGTTGGTACAGAACCAGAGGCCATGACACCCTTCCCTCAGCGCACATGAAGAGGTTTACTGGAGCAGACTTACACTCATTTCAAAGACTTGTGTAAACAGTGGAGTTATGTGTTCAGCTATGGAAGTCAGTTAGCATCATTGTCAAAAAGAAATGACAAAAACTAAACAAAGTAAAAAATAAAATTAGATATTATTTTCCAACTCTGTATGTTTATTTTTGCCTGGAGCTAAAATGTAATTGGTTTAGATAAAACTGTCAGCATTTTTCCTTTTTAGGTTTCAATATTAAGTAAAGGTTCAGTCTTTCGCCACAAGCTGGATTGGTGCAAGGTTTGAGTTTTCAAATTCATGAGAATCCATCTAGTATGGATCCTGCTGATCCGTTTGAGCGCAAACAACTTTTTATGCAGGGTAACTCCCCAAAACACACCGTAGGCACACTTTGTGACAAAATCAAAACAAGTTTTGCAAAGTGGAATATGCTACAAGTTTTTTTCCTGCAAAGTGGAATCACTGATATAAGTCAGCAGACTGTGTTGGCAGTTTTTTGACTTTTTTTTCTTTCATAAAGTCTGGAACCCTAACCAGCCCACAGAGACAGTGAAGACAAATACATTGGTGCTTGGGTAACTGTACACTGCTCCAGATGTCCTCATAAGAAACACAGCTCCAGCCGCTCCTCTGCCCTCACTGTCTGTGTCACGTTTGCTCGTCCTTTGTGGTCCAGCGTTAAAAGTGTATATTTTCCAACAAAAGATTTTTATTTATATTTGCTGACAAGGTACCAATCTGCCACTAGCCAAGCTGGTAAAGAACAAGTGTGACTGAAAAATATACTAAAAAATACTCCATTCAATTCCATTATTTTTGTTGATCCAAAGCAAATTCAATTTAAAGTAAAGGCCTGTGCAAATTGATTAACAGATAGAAAAAGCAGGCATAATAGATGTATATAGCGTTTACAATTATTTGTGATTGCATACAGTTTGAAAATTTGATCCCATTGTAGGAAATAATATAGTCCATACACTTGGAGTCTGTAAAGAATGTTACAGTTAGAGAATATAACCATGGTTCTCTGAGTGAAGCGACCCCTCCCTGTCTCTAGACAATTTGGCTAAATAAAAAGACTTCATTTTGATGTAAACTGACTTCCATATACAACCCTTATTTAGTTGTGTCTGTCACATATTTGTACTTTTGAAACTTTTGTAATGTGTTGTGTTCTGTATGAAAAACCAGCATGTTTTGCCCAGTATTAGCCTGTTAGCAGTGACATAGCACGGCAGCACTTTACGGATTCAGATGAAACACATCAAGGGTAAATCACAATTCTCTCAATCCTTTCAGTACAAAAACATGCAGTAAGTAGGTCAGGAGTTGAGCTTGTAATTATTATAAAGAATTATAGATGCATAAGGAAATACTGTAAAACTCTTTTCTAATCAAACAAAAATAATTCAGGAGGAAATGGGATTGTTTATAAAGGCTTTCCTATGTAAACAAGTCAGGAGTATTTTGTTGTTTAACTGTGTAGGATTTTCAAATTAATATGAAAAATGAGCAACACCTTTTTCTCACCATCGCAGTATGTAATATGTACATGAAGTTTGACATATTTGCAGAGGTAAAAACAGCTGTATTTACGGTTATGTTACTTGGAGCAACTTGTATCTATTTGAGGAATCTTTTTACTAGCTTAGATATTTTAGATAAACTTCTTTTTTTAGCTTGTTTTGACTATCTGCAACACAACTGTCTTCATACTTTGCATGTGATGACCTCAACATGGGTGGGTGTGATGCTAACTGTAGGCAATGCTCTGTCTGAAGCTCTGTCAGTCAAGTTAGACTTCATTCTAGCTCTGTTTTAACACATAAAGAGCTGATTTAGCTGGAATTACAGTGAGCAGATTTTGCATACTGTTAAAAAAGTTCCTCTCAAATAACATTACAGCCACAACCACAAGTTTTTGAGTTTTTCCAGATCCTCGCCTTTTGTTGAAAACCAAACACCTAAAAACAAACATTTATATTAACCACAGGCTCTTAAAAATGTGTTGTCTAAATTCATTTTGTATTTTTTCTTGAGCTTTCAGATAATGTAAGAAATATTTGACAGTCTTTGCTAATGTGAGCATTGTGTCACCATGGTAACTGCTGAATATTCCACCATAGACATACATGTAGAACACCCCAGCATGATGTCACAGCAAAGTATGAATAAAAAAAAAAAAAAAAAAAAAGGATTATTACCATTTCAGGAAGCTACCAATTACCACACATTTAACAATCTTTTAATATGATCAAAATTGAGCAGTGGACACCAATATTATAAAGGAACTCTGACAGTAAAAATGAGACCACTGTGTGCTATCTGCATCAAATTATAAAACACTTTTATCTTCCACAAACCAGGAAGGATGGTTGGTGTGGTATTAGCATGCTGTTTGTTATTAGCCGTGGCGAACTCCAACCTGTTGTGAAAACTTACTGTGGTGATTAATTAGGACACAATGCATAAGTTTGAACCATAGACTGTGTATGTAAATGGACATAGCTAATCTGCTAGCTGCCGCTTTCCAAATAGGAAGTGATCATGGGCGCACTTCTGGCTCCATTGACCCTGGCTCCAATTCACTTTACATTGAAACATTGTCACCCGTCTCTTTGTAACTGCTGCTGTCAGGCTTATCATTTTGGTCTTAAAATGTTCAAAATTCCCCTCTCTATTGTCCTGGCATTTTTATTTCGCTATTGTGCCTGTAAATCAAGACATAAACATTAATGACAGACAAATCGGGCACCTTCTTTCGCCGAGGTTACTTCCGCTAAGCTTCATGCTAAACCAGCAGTGCGGGCACTAAGGGGTGTTACCTTTATCAGCCTCTCTCCAGATTGGCTCTTTGGTTCCTATGACGCTCGCGGTCTGAATTCCAAATGTGCAACTCGGCTCCAAATTCGCCGCTATAACTATTATATAACTATTATCCTCGATGGGCTTCAGTTGACTGGAGCCAAACGCTGAGGGTGACGTCACACTCACTTAATCCACTTGTTTATACAGTCTATGATTTGGGCCACTGCAGACAATTTAAATTGAGCTGTGTTTTGGACATTTTTAAGGTACTGCACCTTTAAATCTTTCTACATTTTCAAGCCCATATCTGTCCAGTTATATGCAATTCCACCCTGCCTTTACCCGCACTGTGCCCGGGCCTTGTGGAAACTGCTGGAATCAAAGCCATCGGTGTTTCATTTTTATCATGAGGGATTTGTCATTCACTTCACAGTTTGAAGTTTGTCTGTTGTGCGTTTTTGTGTTGTCACTTGTGTTTTTGCGATAAAATAAAGGATTTAAAAGAAAAGCGTGTTGAATTTACCAAACTGTGCCATGTGTGTATCCATGTATTCCTCTGCATATAATTGTGTTGATTAATTCATGAATTATTAAAAGGGGTTATTTACTGAGAGTGGGGAGATTAATGTTCTCAATTACAGCTTTCAGTGTTGTACGGGGTTTGGAATATCACCGTGAAGAAGTAACGAGATGAGGGCAAACTAACGAAACAGCTGTTCATTGGTAATTATGATGTGTTTGGAGCAGCACACAATTATTTAAGTGCATTTGACACATTCATATATTTTGGTGGGATAGTGCCTGTGGTTAGTTTTATGTTGGTTTAAGTGGCAGTTTGTGAAGAAAAAGTTGGAAAATTCAGGAAGTGGCCATGAGATATATAAAGGAATAACCCTGTACATCAATTCCACCCCAAAAGGTAGACAATTTATTCACAAGGAAGATATTTTTCTGGCTGATTTAAAGAGCAGTTATGCAAAATAGATTTTTTTGTAGCTTTCGACCATGTTATAATGTTTCCTCATCAAAAACATGCCTGAAATGGTTTTATATGTCATCCATACATGTTTCAGTATTTTAGCGATCTTTCTTTTGAAAATTATTAAACATGTTAATACATTGTTTTTGGCGAATATAGGATTTTCAGAACAGTAAAAGGCATCATGGTGGTCGAAATATGTTATGTGGTATTAAAACCCCTTTATCAATAAAATAAAGGTGTTGGTTTTTATTTTGCAAAAAAAAAAAAAAAAAAAAAACCTAACAAGAAAAACCCTAAAAAACAACAAGACTTTTTTTTGTAAAATCTAACAAATGCAGAAAATCAGATTTAAAGGACATAGTCTGTCTACATCCCCAAAGCTCAAAATGCTCTGTTCCACCTTGTGATGTCATGAAGCGGAGGTTTTCAGAACAGCTAAATTTTACCTTGAAATCATCCAAATGATTCTAGTGAAAGTCAGCGGAGTTAAAAACACAGTGGAGCACTTCCTGTATTACCACATGACATCACAAGGTGGAACAAAGTGTTTTCAGTTTGAGAGAAGAACCTAAATAAGCAAGATCTGTGTATTAAACGTGTGTATTAAACAAAACCTTTACTTTGGTTTCTCATGTTTTAGAACTTAAAAAGATGCATATGTCTTAAAAGCACATTTCTTTCCATCAGTCGGCACCCCCTCACCTGCAGAGGGAATTAACACGGGAAAAAACAAATGCAATATGGCCCTGGCACACTAATATAGGCATGCAGTTATAATGAACATAATTTCAAGCCTGACGATGATGTATGGACTTAAAAATAGAGCAAGAGCCCTTTGGATTGCAGAAATTGAAATGGAGTGATTTCTAAGGCTCAGAGCAAGACAACTAAGCAGGATTAATGAAAATACAACTTCAGGCATGTTTTGTTGAGGGAACCACATGTCTTTTATCATATATTTTTCAGGCTGTTGAAATTACATTTGAACAGCAGCATTTCACAGTGTCAAAGTCATTTTTTTTTTTACTGTGTTTTTATTTCTGGGTACGCAACATTTATGAATTCAGTGTGTATTTTTTTAAGAAGCGCTGCAAATACAGAGCACTGGGCTTGAAAAGTAAAAGTGTAGGTACATACAACATGTCTGCAAATGAATGAGGGGATATTTTAACACCAAACAATCAGAATGACTGTGGTATGGACAAATGCACTTTAAAGACCAGGTGTTACACTTCAGTGGGGTATTAATTGCTAGTTTACTCAAACATGCAGAGATGACATAGGCCCTGTTTCAAGGAGCAGGTGTAGATGAAACTTGTGGTTTGTTGACCCGAAAAGTGGGCAACTCAGAGTTTTCAGTTTCACGGAGGTGGTAACTCTGTGAACCTATCCTGGTCTAGAGCAGGTTTTATTCCTCTAACTTCGAGTTTAACAGAGTCTGCTCCTGAGGGAGAGCTCTGATTGGACAGTTCACTTCCTCATTCACAGAACTATAGGAACACTTCAGAACAATAATGATAATAATGAGGCTTTAACTTTAAGTGAATGTATTTTGCAATTTTATGCATTTTGTTTCAATTTGTAATTTATAATATGTTACAAAATCTGGGGTTTTAGGACCAAAATGCACAACCCGGGGCAGTTAAACAGTGTTTATTTACAATAAGTGGATAAATGCAGTTCAAACCACGAATAATCCAAGCAGGGCAAGAGTTCAGGGCAGAAACCAGGGTTCGAGGCACAGACAGACAGAGACAGGAGACAAGACACGATACCAGGCTGGGTGCTGGGTGCAGGGTCCAGGGCGGAGGCAGAGGCAGAGGCAGAGGCAGAGGAGCGGGAACGAGCACAAGGCAGGAGTATGAGACATGCGGACGGTCTAGCACCGGACGTCTGGCTCCCGGTCCTTAAATACACCGCAGGTGCAGGTGATCAGGCAGATGAGCCGCAGGTGCGTGCAGGCGGGACCGGGAGACTCCGCCCAGCTCCAAAGACAGACAGGCGAGGGAGGGGGTGAGGAGACACAGGAACAGGGACGAGACGAAGACAGGACACAGGAATGGGGGATCATAACATAATATAACACAGCTGATGGCATGACGTGGTCTAACTCTACTTCAAACCTGATTTCTAAAACACAAAACTGTCTGAGTGGGATAACTCAGCCAGTAATTAAACTCAGGGCAATAATATAAAACTTCTTCAGGCAGGAGACAGATGATTTTGACAGCTATGAAGGAAAACAGATTAATTCTCAGGATTACGCAGATATGTGAAGAAAATGTTACACAACTCCAGCTGAGGGAACAACTTTATAACACAGTTGTTTATCAGTTTAGCATAACATAAGGCCTTGAAATCAAGAGAGCTCAGAGCTTAAGGCTATCATACATACAATGTCATATTTTATGTGAATAGCAATGAGAAGTCTGGACAAACAGCACATTCTTTCATTATCAGCTCTAATCAACAACTCGAGATAAGAACAATATGTGAGTTTACACAGACTGTAACATGTCAGAGGTTTAGATGGTACAAAACACTGAAACGATCAAAGGAATTTAAGCTCTGGTGAGTAAATATGCAAGATTACAAATGCACTAATCCAGATACTACCTTCAAAGTCTATTACAATACTATATAAGACTCAATATTGTTACAGAACTGAGATGTTATTTATTTGTTTGGAATGTTCCACAGTATGGCATTAAACTTGTCTGACTCCAAGTAGGTGATATTGCTTGTTACTGAGATAATTTGGAACATTAGAGACCTGAATAAATGCAAGATAGATTTGATTAAACTTTTTGGGCAAAGCAATTACATCACCATGGAGACAAGTAGGTTTACGGACCCTCCACCAGGAAAGTTACATAGTACACCTCTAATATTGTAGTTCTTCTGATATGGTTAAAAGCGAAAAGGAAAGATCCGACTTTATCCAATATTTTTTGTGTGAGTATAAATTTTCATTATTATTGGACAATAAAATGCTTTCTAATTAGATGCACAAAGCACACAACGGACATTTTTAGACTTCAAGAGCGACTTGTGCAATCAGATATACTTTAATTAACAAAATTTTAACAAGTTTAAAATAAAAACAAGGTCCTCAAATTATTTCATAATCGCTGTAGCCTATATCTGAAAAAGTACCAGTTCGACCCCGGTTTGTCCTAATTTAATCCCACTTATTCTGATGCATTGATTTTTTTCTCCATTATCATTACCTTTTCTTGGTCCTTTAGCTCCACTTGTGTCAATGAATACCTCATTATAAGTCCAGGCTAATTACGCCTTTGAAGTTCCTCTTCACATTTGTACCATCCTCTTCACACTTTGCTACTAAAAGCCTTCACTTCATATGTGTGCACTGTGTAGGTGTCCTTTGTCCCAGCATAACCTCCATGCTATTGTCAATCTTAGAGGCGGGTGGCGAAAGTGGGATTTGCACCTCTAAGTTCAGATCACAGCTGGCGAGAGTGACGAGAAGAGGCGTGATCTGCTCAAGTAAGAACCACTTAACCCGGCGATTTTACGCAACCAAAAGCTCTGGACTTAGTTTAGTTTGAAAGTTAGTCCTTCAGAGCCTTTGCTACCAGTCAAATGTATGGACACACTTTTTTGTTTCATGCTAATTTTTGTTTTATTTTCATGACTATGTACATTTTAGATTCTCATTGAAGGCCTCAAAACTATGAATGAACACATAGTAAACAAAAAAAGAGTGGAAAAAAACAAAACATTTCTTCAAAATATTCACCCTTTGCTTTGATCTCTGCTTTGCACAATCTTGGCATTCCACTAATGAACACTAACATGGCACAGCTGTGAAGTGAAAACCATTTCAGGAGGCTGCATAATGAAGCTCACTGAGAGAAGGCCAAGGGTTTGAAGCGCTGTCGACAAAGCGAGGGAGGCTACTTTGAGGGATGTGAATCATATAACTTTGCTGCATTATTCCATACATCTTCACAGCTTCAGATATTTGTTCAGTATTTATCTACAATGTCAAAAGTAGTCAACATAAAGAAAACATATGGAGTGTTGCGTTATGTTTCATTCAGATGTTTTGATTGTCTTCTATATTTGCCAGTCTCCCTCTCCAGTGCTTAAAACAATCTTATTCTTAAAGCTTCTTCATGTTTTTAAAGTTCATATGTTTTCGACAAACTTGCGTAGATCATTTCAGTCTTCAAATTACCACTAAGGCTAATATGGTCAAAGTAGTAATGCCCAAGCGTTCTCTGTTGTTCATTAAGACCATAGACAAGGGGTGTCCAAACTATTGCCCGGGGACCAAATGCGGCCCTCAGACCAATTTTAATTGGCCCTCAGGCCTTCAGTTGACCAGGCCCAATTGATCATAATCAGTACTTTCTATGACAAATTTGAGTAATCCTACCTATAATATAATATAATATAACCTAAATAATATCACATTGCATTGCCATACAGACCTAATATTAATATTTCAAGCCTTATTTAAAGTATGAAGTCAAAACTATGTTAAATATTTGCTGAGTATGTTGAATATTTTTCAAGATCTGGTCCTCGGTGAAAAGAGTTTCGACACTCCTGCCATAGACTGTATAAAGAAGTGGACAAAGTGAGTGTGACGTCACCCATATCCTTCGGCTCCAGTCAAATGAAGCTCATCGAGGCTAGAAGTTACAAGGGCGAATTTGGAGTCGAGTATCATAGCAACCAAAGAGCAACGCTGTTAATCAAACCCATTGCTCACGCTAGCAGTAGTGACCTCTAGGAAAGACTGCGCCTGATTTGTCAGTTCATTTGCTAATTCACTGTTCATTTGTTGATTTACAGACAAAATGGCAAAATAAAAACACCAGGATGTCATGATCCCTGCCTGCTCCTGCCTCCTGTGTCTGCTCTGCCCCTCCCTCACCTGCCTGTCTCTGGAGCTGGGCGGAGTTCCTGGCTCCTCCTGCATGCACCTGCTTCTAATCAGCGCAATCAACGCACCTGCAGGAGGATAAAAGGAGCCAGGATTTTCCTCTCTTTGCCAGATCGTCTGTTCATCACTGCTCGTCTCTCCACGTCGACCCGCTTGTCTCACTGTTTGTGTGCCTGATGTCCTGCCTGTGTTCCCGCCTGTGTTCCCGCTCAGCACCCAGCCTCCAGCCTCCCTGCACTGCTCTGAACTCCCGTCTCTGACCCTGTCTCCCGGTACCGGCTGTATTCTTGTCTCGTTGTTCCCTGCACCTCTGGACCCTGACCGGCACCCCTGCACCCAGCTCCTCGTATGTTCTCCCGTCACTTGTCTCGTGTCTTGTTCTGTCAATAAACACCCTTAAACTTGCCCCGAGTCCCGCATCTTTTGGTCCGACTCACACCCTCACATCACGACACAGGATCATGTAGAGCGAATCAATACGAAGGTTTAAAGACCAAAAAGATGAGGCTCACTGCAGCATTTACAGAGAGAAGGGTGACAATTTCGGAGTGGAACGAGGTGGCTAGCATATTAGGTATGTCCATTTACATATACAGTCTATGATTAAGACTTAATGCTTTAGTAAGGTTAAGTTATTATAAAGTGGTACCAAAGTTTCTACAGGCAAGTCGTTCATACCAAATATAGTTCCAGTGCAGTGCCTTGTCCGTGCCCCAGTTTTGCTTCAATACCACATACTACGATCATCAGTGACTGCGACCTTTACCCCAGTGAACTTTGGACTGACCTCTACAACCTGAATAGACTACATAATGTTGAGTAACGACCAGCCTTACCACCATCTTACCACTCCTTTGTGATACTCCGAGCTTCTAACCTGCAGACCTACAGATATAATGGTAATCAGCGTTTGTAGCCTGGCTCTCTTTCTCCAAAGTGACTCCTGCCCACGTAGATAAACAAAGGGAGGGTACTCAAAATGGCGATGAGTCACGGGAGATAGATGAGCCTAATCCCGCACTCCTATTGATGCCAGAAAACAATCAACAGAACAACACACCCCATAATTAACAATCAATGCTCCGACATGTCCTTAGTGTGTCCCTCTGGTGTAATTGTACTGTGAACGTCCTCCATTAAAATGCTGCGTCACTGGCGACTACTGGACCATTCGAGACCAACCAGGACAGGAAGACTCACTACTTCAATATTCTTAATTGGTTGAAATGAATTGTTGTTGCGTGTTGTTATAATGATGGAATTAAGAAGGTTTTTTTGGTCCAGACAAAAGAATCAAAGGGGCGTAAAGGTGAACTATGTAACTCTTCTGGCAGAGGATCCGGTATCTGCTTTTCTCTGCGGAGATGTGTGCTTTGCCTGGAATGTTCCACAGTATTTAACTTAGCTATCTCAATGGACACAAGATGGCACCCTCGGGTCCAGTTACGAGTCAAGTCTGTGGCGAGGCGAGCTTGCTTACAATAAGAACCCATCATTTTCCAGGTATTTTTAGGCAATGAAAGTATGTATAATTTAATACATCTGAGACTGACAACTGTAATGCTCATATTGTGCAACATTCGAGAGACCAGAAAAGTTACATAGAGGAGCTTTAGATCACTTGCAGGTAAGGTTATTTTAAAATTCCACTTATGTACATAATTACTTATTTTGGTCTGTTGTAGTTGCTTCAAAATTGTGTTTTTGAAAGGGGAAGCAAAGCAAAGCACATTAAAACAACTTACACTGCTCTGCTGACCGGACCAGACCTTCTGTTCAGATGCAATGAGACCTTTGACTGAGACACAAAGGCCACTGAGAAGTGCAGTGGAAATGTCACTGCAGCTAAACCTGAATTTCCCTCAGGATCAATATAGTATAAAAGCATGTCAGTCTTGCTTCCTGATTCACAAACAATAAAAACTGATTATGATTAGAATCAGACAATCCACAACATTCTTTGCTAAGAGGTTTTACAATCTGTACAGGGGCAAGACAAATTTTTATTTAATACTTTTGTATAGTTTTGGAAAATTGTCATGTGGGAGCATAGGTAGACAGACTTGTACTGCTGACCATAAGTTTAAATGGCAGAGCTCACTAAATTACTAAAACATGCATGGATGACATATAAAACCTTTTCAAACATGTTTTTGATGAGGAAACACTGTTACAGCACAGTACAAAGCTCCAAAGTCGATTTTGCATAATACCCTTCTTTAATACATGACAAAATTGGGTAGGCAACAGGTTAATTAATTTTGTTTATCAGATTAACACAATACCCAAATAGTTTTTAAGTCCATTAACTTTTTTTCCCTTGGCCATTTCTGTTGGGTCATTTTTCTTTGCTTTTTATAATCTACAATTGCAGCCTTCGTCAGACTTAGTGATTGAGTCTGACGCATCCCAATCTTCTTACAAAAAACAGCATTATTTATCACGAGACACCACCTCAGCAGGCATTCTTCTCCCCCATAGTGCTCGTTTCAAAGCTCCATGATCTATCTTGTGATAAACAGCACGCAAAATATATTTAAGTCGTCAGAGATGACCTCGAATCAGTATTTATCTAATGATGAACACGAATGCATCTTTTTTGTCCTTGCTTTTACTTAATGGACTGCATTCATTTTTGTTACACAACTTTAGAGCAATTTACTCAAACATGTCTCCAAGCTTCTATGCATCGATCAGTGTTTGGACCATATGGCGCTGGTCTGTGGAGGGAGTTGTTCAGCGACAGGCTACACATAACAAACTGGCTGAACATATGCTGTTCCTATGTGGATGTGTTAATTAGATTACCGGAATAGAATGCAGTCTCGACCTGGTTAGGGAGAGTCCAATTCCTGCATGTGAAAAAACATTATTTATAACTTTTACTTTTTGGAGATTATAGTTTCCTCATCAAAAACATAAACGGCATTATGTTTGTTTTATGTGTGTTGGAGTAAATCTTCATAAGGCACTTTACCTGATTTCATGAAGATGAATTATGAAAAAAATGGGTAATGATCCTTTCGTTTTCGATACTTCCATACCTAAAAATCAACATGTTGCATCATTTGTCTCCATGGATATTATTTATTATTGCTTTTCCTGGTATATTCCACAGTATGGCATTAATTATATATTTCTCCAGGGAGATTAGGTAACTGCCCCAGGTCAAGTTACAGTTACAGGTTTTACTTTCTCTGTTGGTTTCTGTTCTGTTACATGAAGAACAGGAGCAGAGGCACAGGGATTGTTCTGTAAATTTTTATTGAGATTGTACCAGAGTCTAACAAAGTCAGTCTCACAGAGTCTGACAGAGTCTCACAATCTCATAGAGTCTAAAGAAGGTGAGCTTGCACCAATGTTTTATATTACTTGAGCAGTGGGAGTTAACATTCTATAGATAAAAAATTTAAAGCACAATCGAACAATGTGATTGCATCCGTCTTCTATAATACCCAGAGTGGGGTGATATGTGGTGACATGGCCACTGCTGCGTGGAAAACAGAAGGTTTTACACCATTGTAAGAAAGTAAGCAACATAAACATGTAAACATAACATTTATATATTGTCCACACAGGTCAGATCTGTGGAGAGGTGATGCCACTCTCAGTAAGAATGCATGTTTTTAAGGTAGCCTATTTGCTTTGACAGTGACCATACACCAGAAAAGTTGCGCACCTCAGGTTATAAAATGTGAAATTCCTTTAATTAGCAATATAAAATCATTTTCAGTTTAATTTATTCTGTTCATCTTTCATAATCATTTCCCTCATTAACCAACCACATGAGACACTCACACAGAGTGTTCACAGAGACATGAGAGAACCGTATCTGGGGGGACCACAGCGCCTCATGTGACAGTTAGCAGCACAAAGCCAACTGAGCAATTATCCAAGTCTCCAAAGCGACACTGGTTTGTTTTTTTTCCAAGATAGCATGAAAGAAATGTCCACACTAGTTAGACGCCTAGAAATTTGAAACTCTGCATTTCAAGATATTTTTTGACTGGTTTCAAATGATGTTTATCTGAAATATCTGTCAGAGTTTCCATTCTGGAAATTCATTTTAAAGCCAGCTCAACTTGCAGATTCTTCAAATTCTAAGAACTTCAGATAAATACATTTTCCCCTTTTTGCTGTGTAACTGTAAGTGGCTGTAAGTGTTTCACCATAATACATTCATGGGTTTCAGCTTCCTGTTCATAAGCAACATTCTGAGTTTTCACCTTGTGTTTTGAATTACTTATTACTATGGCAACAGTGCAAATTTGTCATTAGGCTAAAATCCGTGGATATTAAAGGGGCTGGCTGTAACTGATTTTCTCCCCATATCTTTGAGCAAAATTTGTCTTGGCCTGGTACCTTTACCGTGATGGCAAAACTCCATTCTGGACTCTGACAGTTGTAAAAAGGGCTTATAAACACATCACGGTGAATAATTTGGATACTTGGAAGGGAACTTTGGACCACTGCAAACTGTTTCAAATTAATTAGTAATTTAAAAAAAAAAAAGATTTTAAGATAGTAAAAATAATATATAGGGCTTTTACATTGTATTATTCCTTTGTAAAAACAACAGCCTACAATTTATGGTGGATGTAGTGAAGATGCATTGTGTTCTTGTTCTGTTTATAAAGCCCCATAGTCTTCTAGCATAAGACCATTCCAGCCATCTGTCTAAAACTGATTTCTTTTAAAGATGGCTACAGCTATCCCCACACGGCCCTGCAATCAACTACCAAACTAGCTCTAAGGCTAGTACTCTACTACACACACATTACTCATCTGTAAATGCCTTTCTGCTTTACAAAAGAGGGGCAGGGTAGTCCTTTAGTATTTTTAACAACAACACTAGAGGGTATTGAATGTTTGCTATGTGGGGTTTTATCACCCTAAAAAATCAATTCAGAGAAGACTGGAGGCCACTGTGAAAATCACTGCCTTTTGTGAGAGCTTATGAAGTGTCTCAGCAATGAACTACCAAAGACCAAAAGAAACAAGCGGTGAAAAGACCAAGTATGAAGGCAAGTTAACGAGTGCTGATGCTATCGGTTTACGGTCAATGAAGATATTTGCTTATCACTGCGTGTATATTTTAAGGTTACTGGAAAATCAGTAGCAAGCAGACATGTTAACTAAAGCCTTGAAGAACATAGCTGCATAAGAATGTTCATACTATTCCTTTTAGGGCACTATTTAATTGTTACGCCACGTTAAATGTGTCCAAATGTGCAGCTGGTGAAAAAGTAGTACACTCAGGTCTTTAACTGGACCAAACATAACTGAATAAAAGCAGATAGGAGCGCTGGTTTAATGCACTGTTGACCTGCGATTATGAATTAAATTGTTTTTAACTGTTACAATGTAAAGTTGCCAGTGTTAGTCACTTACCTTATCTTGATCTCAGGCAAAAAAAATGAATGATCCTGTCTATGAACATAAAATTTATCTTTACAAAATTGTTTTACCTTATTTATGTATTATTATTTTATTTTATGTTATTTATTTATTTATTTATTTATTTTTTTAGCCCAAAATTACTTGAATGTCAGTCAGATTTGATCAATATTTATTACCAAAATTTATTTTTTTTAATCAAAGTTTAACTGACATTTTTTACTCAGATACCAGAATAACATGACCTGTGGAGGATGATCGAGGAAGCTGAATGTCAAAATCTCTCTGTGAATGAGTGCACTATAGAGTCCACTAATGATTGCAGAACTATATAATGAATGAAGGATTAGGAGCTAGAGTGGACATTCGGATTCAGCCAAGGCACTGTTGATAGCACCAAATCTTCTAAGCTGAGTGAGGACTAAGGGAAGTCTATATTCCTTGAAGGTATCACTGTATCACCCTGTATTATGTTAATTTTGAGTCACCATCACATACCAGCGCTTGCCTCTTCATTTCCTGGGCCCCCCTCGAACCTATCTTCTAGTCTTCCAGAATCCACCAAGTGTCCATCATGGCTCCATTTTCTATAATGGATTAAATAAAAGGGTTACCCAGATTGACACAAGACCTTCAGTAGTGCACTGGTTCACTTCCAGCTTCACCTGCCGACCGGCTGACAGGTGCTGAGCTTGGGTTTAATGAATAATTCTCCCTGGATTAGGCCCCAGTCACAGCGCTGTCAGAACCTCTTATGGTAAATTTGAAAGTCAAGGTTGTAGTAGGCTATGCTACAGTTTTCTTCAAGTTCATTTATTGTAGTCTACATGTAGCCTGTCCTGTGTTTGTTATGTTTGGAATTCAAAAGTGAGAACCAACGTAATGCACTGTCAAAGGAGTACATTGATTAATATTATTCTAATTTCACTAGGTCTTGTATTAAAATTAAAAACAGAATGGTTTTAAATGGTTTAGTGATGTTATATATATTTATACATTATGTTTCACAACTTTCAGAGGCTGGACCGGAGTTTTGCCATCATGGTAACAGCTAGCATATTAACAGCGCACTTCCTGACAATACTCTCACACTCTCGGACAATAATTAGATGCAGATAGACCACAGATGACTTATTTAGACCTCAAGAGCTGCTTATACAGTATATCTGTACCAGGGTAAGACAATTTCCTCTCAAATACATAGAACAAAGTCATGGTACACGCCTTTTAATTTCAGATGGAGGGCAGGTGCCTATAACTCCTGGTCCACTGTGTTGAAAAGAATTATCCTAACCAAATCTTTTGGTTAGGAATTGGATCCAGAGGTTTTTGCAGTAGTAGCTTGTAGTTTTAATTCATTTCAACTGATACTTTTATTTAATAGGCCTATGGGATTTTTTTGTTCACAGAGAAGACTACCTTTGTCCATCTATTTGATACTTCAACAAAATGTTCAATTTATGAGTTACCTCGATTAGTTACCTTGCACAATGAGTAAACTTTTTCGATATTTGCGAGTTCATGATCATCCATTTTGAACCTTTGCCGTATTTGTCCCTGAATCCAGCGTTGAATCGGATCAATCACAGGGCAGCATACTTTTTTCGTTTAAGCAAAAGTTGAAGTGCCCAACCAAATCAAACATGGAGACATTGAAGGATGTATATCTGCTCCTGACTATATTTGATCAGATCTACAGTACAGCTTTTTGATTTTGAAAACAGAACTATGTGTATTTGTGGATGGGAAACACATTATTGCTTTTCTATAAACTAGATAAAGTTTTATTTGCTCTTTTGTTGCAATACTTGACCCAATCGGCTGGATGTAGGGCATTTTGACTGTATGTTGTCATTTTCCCAACCACTTTTTAACAGGAGCCACCACCAAATTCATAGTTGCCAGGTTCTTCTTCCTTATAGCAACTTTGGGGTTCTTTTTTTGGTAAATTCCTTGCAAATTGTCAGAGTCACAGGTTGTGTTTTTTGAGCTTGTTCCGACCTTATAAAAGCATTACATAGCCAATGTGGTAATGTCTGAAATACACTCTGTTCAATAAGCTGTTGTTGATATTAAATAGAATAATATGCTAATAGAAATGTGTGCATCTCATTGGACTTAACTCGGAGATAAACCCTAGTGTCTCAAGACAGGATGGCAGGCGAAATGTCTTGATTGCAAAAACAGTGTCCAGATATACCTGCTCTACATTGAATGACTCCTAGACAAATGACACTGTCTTGTTCATCAGTGACACTCGTTTAACCAGTTGAGTGTAGACCATTACTTCAGAGAGAGACATCAGTTTGGCAGTGTCAATTTTAGGATGCATTTCACTTTAGGAGTAGGAGCTGGGAGTGCTCTGAAGAGCTCCACTCGAGGCCTATACATTCATTATACTCATGTGCTAAGTGCTAACCCAGTGGAGGTGTGGAAGGGCAGCTTACATAATAAAGCTGTTATTTACCTAGTCTTTTACAATCACTTAAAATAGGCTATTACCACAACAAAGCCACATCACAACTACAAAATCATTACAGGCCTATTCATTCTTATCCATCTGAACAATATGTTAGCTAGCAAGGCCATTATCCTGTGTCCTTCTGTGCTCCCATCCCATAGCCATTTTCAAATAGGCTTTTGTATGTGTTTTCCATGAATTCAGTCAATTTGCGTAAACAAGTATTCACAAGCACATATTATTGATTAAGGATTTATTTTTGCATGATGTACATAACCGATGGGCCTAATAATGAATGCATTATTTAAGACAGAGCCACATGAGCCAAATGGTTGCCCTCAAATTTGCATAGATGTAAAAAAAATATAACTGTGTAACTGTGTATCTCCTGATAAATTGACATTTTAAGACACAAAGTTAAGACATAACGTCATACGTCTTAATTTACCTCGTCACGGGCCACATAGAATGATGTGACGTGCCACATTTGGCCCCCGGGCCTTGAGTTTGACATATGTGATTTAAGACATAATGATATGTGTTTATGAAAGCAGCAACAAATATTTGCTAAATAGCTAAAAATAACAAGCTGTTCAAATAATATTTGTCAATATGATTTTGGTTAGATATAAGTAGATTAATAGTTCCCACATCCTATGCTGGCAGCAGTTGGGAGTGAACTCTAAATAAGGCTAAAAACAACTCTGCTAGTGTCAATGTTGTCTATTATTAGTTAAAAAAAATGTGCTTTGAAATAGTCAAAACAAGTCTAGCCTATACTGGTGTATGAACCCTGAAAGTAGTACATTCAGGGTTTCACAACTTCCAGAGGCCAGAGTGGAGTTTTACCATCACAGTGCTAACAACAGCTTGCAAACTGCACTAGTTCATGATTCACAAGGGATATAGATGTAGACGCACACACCTTGCCCATTTTGACCCTAAGAGCTGTTTTTACAATACATCTGTACTGGGGGCCAAATTGATGTAGTATTACCATAGACTGTATTTATGAATGGGCATAGCAAACCTGCTAGAACATTTTTTTACTGTGGAATTTCAATATTTTTGTTCATAAAGACACCTCTTCAGAGAGCTCTGCTGTTGTGGAGTCAACCATTGTGAATGAAAGGAATTTGACCTTTTGTTCTGAGCAAAGAACTGACCTAGAGGACTGGGCTGCACATTTCAAGGTAATCTTTACAAGTCCACAATGGAGTGGAAAAGCTGCAGAGCTCATCAAAATAAACAGGTGAGGGCAAGGTTACTGTGTTATACAGACCAACATTTGAAAAATACAGACACCTTATTTCAGAAGTTGCCATGGGCGAAGCCATCATCATTTGGGTTATATTTTGCATGGGGCTGCCAATCTAGACAGTTCTATATGGACCACAAAGCTGTTTTAAAGTTTCCCGTAGAAATTCGCCATTGAAATGAATGGGATTCCCACTTAATCACAAGTTCCACAACAATAAAGTGCAGAGGCAAAAGTGGGTGGGTGGAGCGATCAATACACAAATGTTGGGAAGATTTTATTTAAATATAAAGACACTTTTTTTTTTTTTTTTTTTTTTTTGTACATTTTAATGACTTAGATGACTCTCTATTCCTGCATAATTAACTATTAATAATATATTATGGTCAATGACGTGCAGTCAGGTGAGCCAAGTGAGGCCGTACCTCACCTGTCATCACAGAGAAAAAAATTGATGAAATGGTTATATTTATCCAATGATTTGTACTGTAAAGTTATTTTCTACTTAACTTTGCAATTTTATTCTTTTTTTTTTTACTCAAAATCACAGAATTTTTACGTTTACCGTTGAAATATTGAGGAGGCACCAGCCGTTTGTGCGTCATGGACTGACTGTGCTGTAGCTCAGCAGTGATGCTGCTGCTTTAAGCAGTTGGGAAAAGGCGTCGGGTGAGGCACGCAGTTACCTGGCCTCATGTTAGGGGGCACTCGTGAGCCCAGGGATTCTTGCAACTCCCGCAGAATACGGGCCGCAAATTACAATTTAGAGTTAGCAAGTCAACTTTAGAAATTCACTTTTTTCTTCTTGTCTGGCCCTACTTTTTAAATGGAGGAAGATTACATAGTAAAGCTCAAGCAGTTTTCTAAACTGGACTGTTGGTCGAAGCAGGAGGTTATAATTAAAGGAAGACCAACTCTAAAGGAGCTAAATGGTTTGCTCCAGACAACGGGACGAAAGACTCGCTCTTTTCAAACAGAGTGGTACGAAATGGTAAGAAATGTAATGACTTCAATCCATTGAAAATTGGGGAAACAGAATAAGGATAAAAAACAATATAAAACCAGCTTTTTATTTCACACTATTATGTCATGATCCCTGCCTCCTGTGTGTGCTCTGCCCCTCCCTCACGTGTTTGTGCCTGGAGCTGGGAGGAGTCCTGGCCCCTCCTACGCGCAACTGGACTCTATCAGCACCACCTGCAGTGAATAAGAGGATCCAAGACCCTACACTCGGGGCCAGATCGTCTGCTTGTCTCTCTGTTTGTGTAGCTGTTTGTTTCCCTGTTATGTTCCTGTTTGTGCTTCGTGTCTTCGTACCTGTTGAGTTACCTGCTCGTGTTCCTGCTCGTGTTCCTGCTCGTGTTCCTGCTCGTGTTCCTGCTCATGTTCCTGCTCATGTTCCTGCTCGTGTTCCTGCCCGTGTTCCTGCCTGTGTTCCTTTTCCTGTACCTTTCTGGACTCTTTCCTGACGTTTCCCGTCTCCGACCCTGGAACCAGCTCAGGACCCTGCCTACCTGCACCGCTCTGGACTCCCGCTTCTGATCCTGTTTCCCGATATCGGTATTGCTCCCTTTCGTCTCTGCACCTCTGTGTTGCCTTGGACCCCGACCTGCACCCCTGCACCCAGCTCCTCATGTATTCTATCATCATTTTTGTGTTTTGTCACTTTATGTTAATAAACACTATAAACTTGCCCCGATTTCTGCATCCTTTGGTCCTTCTCACCCCGCTCACTATGACATTATATATTTCATATGGACTTTGGAACTTCTATTTTGAAATGATTTTTTATTCTGGCCCTAAGTCAGTGGGAGAAAAATTGGCCCAGGGTCAGATTTACTCGCCGACACCTGGTTTATGTGTTTGTAAATCTGATTGTGACGACATCAGTGCCTCACCAGCCATGAACCTCACCGCACGTCACTGACGAACATGTAGTTTGTTGTTATGTAAAAAAAGAGGCCAAGCCAATATCAAACATTTCTGGAAACTCATTGGCCTGTAAACATTCCATTAGTTCTTGGCACTGTTATTTGTGAAAGTGCCTATGATTGGAATACTTTTCCACTATACACGCACAAACGTTATTAGACCTCATGTTTTGTCACACTGCTTAAACACTGCTCTACTGTCATGGCCTTTCACTTTGATTTGGCACAGCACTCCATTTCTTTAGCTTAATTAAATCTGTAAAAAGGCGCGGGTGGAGGGGAGCAGAACAAATGTTACTAGCGCTCGCTGCTAGTTCTGATCCTAATACTTAGTTGAAACACGCCAGGGGGACACGAAGATGCTCCAAGCCGCTAGCAGTCTTTTAGAAGTCATTCATTTTTAATCCATCTCCACCAGCCTGCTTGAGCTGTGGTGATGAATGGGAGCTAACATGTACACCAGAGCATCGCCAGGACAACAGCGGGAGGTGGGGTTATCCATCAAGGTTCTCGGTAGACTCTGCCTGGCTATAGCTTTGCACGAGTCATCTGGGAGAAGTTGACTTCAGGATGGAGCTAATTATCACATGTGAAAAGGGTAGAAAGTTTGGAAAAGACAAAAGAATGCATAAGTAGTGCTGTGGAATAATTCATCCTCTGCGTCGTAACAAGGACACCTTCAGTTCAATGTTGACATTTCTATGTGGTTAGCTCATCACTGACCACCATAATCTCTAGGCTAACAGTATTTGTCCTTCCTTGTCAACTTGCTCACACAGAATAGTTACGGCTTGTCAAAGCATGATCTCATCAAATCGCAGAAGCTAAGCAGGGTCTGGCCTGCAAAACATTTTTTTTTAAAGGGGACATATGTATGATTACTTAGCTTACTCAGTTATATGTTTGATTTATGGAGGTTTCAGTAGTCCTGTGTTATCCAGCATTCAAGCAACCTTTCTTTCTGTACTGGTTTATGGAGATATAATAAACATGCAGACTTCAGCTTCCACTTTTTAGATACACTCTTTCAAGGCAAGGCAAGTTTGTTTGTATAGCACAGTTCGTACTCAAGGTAATTCAAAGTGCCTAACAGAATAAAAATTACATTAAAATCACAATACAATAAATTGATACATAAATAATCACAAATAATCATAATAAGATTAACATTAAAAGGAAAAAAGTGCAGAATAAAAGCCTTTCACTTAGCGCTTCGTTTCATAACAGGTGATGAATTAAAAACCCATCATTGTACATGCTATGAAAAAGTAGGTAGGCCATCGCTATCTCTCAGAAGAGAACAACATTGTTTAACATTTATTCATAAAGGATTACTTGATAGACTGCTGGAATATCTCACTTGCTTGTTAATCATTGATACAGAAACATTCAATACAAGATCACATGATTGTATGAGTCTAAGAACTAGCCACAAAAAAGGGCTTTTGGCTGTGCTGCTTCACAAAAATTAAATATATTTGAAGGACAAGCAAATATGAATACTTTGATGCCACAAATGTAATTTAATACTCACACCTGCACCTGTTTTTAATGTTTTAAATTGACTTATGTAATTATTTACTGGTATTTTTCTCTATTTGAATAGGGTGCCCATGAAAAAGAGTGTTTAAGGGCTCTCATTGGGATTTCCCTGTATAAATAAAGATAAAAAATAAATAATTTTTTGCTTAGCTCTGTACTTTCTAGCAATTATTCAAACGTAGGGTTAAAACATGTCACTTAGGCCATTTTCAACTAACCTGTTCAAAGGCACTGTCATGAGCACTTTTTTTTTCTTGGTTCAACTTAAAGGCAGAGGCCACAACTGTCAGAGGCCATCACTGCAATGTTAACAAAAACAAAGCACTAGAATTACTTTATAATTAGATGCATGAAAAAAAAATCATGATATCACATTCAGGCCACTAATTCTAACCATAGCCCTTATAACAAGTTCTACATCATACCCCTAAACAATCAAACGTAGGGGCCCTTTTTTCAAACAATAAAGCTGGGTGAATATAGTTTATGTTGGTACTGAGGGGGGTCTATAAGGAGTTTAATACACAGATGAGTGGAGAAAGTGTTTCATAACAAAAATATATTTAAAGTCCTAAATTAAACATTGCTGATGATGGCACAGTGGTGTAGCAATTAACACTCTTAATGCTCATCAGTAAGGTCTTGGGTCAATCTCTGGAGCAGGAACATTTCTGTGAGGAGTTTGCAAGTTCTCTGCTTGGAATAAGCATTTTTAATGTAAAATTTATTGCCTCTCCAGAGATCTGACCTGTAATTTGGCCTAGTAGCGTTACCTTCTTCCTCCATAACAATAGATAAAGAGGGGGAATTACTCCTATGCGGCATTAATTGTTAACAAATCACATTGCATCAGGTTTGTGAAGTTATAATGTACTGTTTTACATTATTTACATGACATAGGCTTGTGGGATGTGTGTTGAATAGGATTTATGCCATGGAGAAGTCAAGAGATAGAAGAATTACTCAAATATGGATGACATATAAAACCACAGGCAGACATGTTTATGATGAGGGAACATGGTAGAAATCTAAAAAAATCCAGTTTGCATCATACCCCCTCTTTAATTTCATATAGAAACATAGGCAAAGCACTAACACGAATGGGCACTAACAACAAGCATACAGGACACCAAAAACATGACCAGGCCTTGACCCTACTCACCATAATTAAAATTAAGATCTCTCTTATTTTACAAGTAATCCAAGGATTGAATACCCTGATTGTGTTCAGGAGCGCTCACTCTTTTAATTGGACTTTTCCATATAATGATTAATGAATGAGTCACATCTCCAGTATGGCCCCCAACTGTGAAGAGGTTTTCTGCGCTTCCTATAGAGGAGCTTATATGGGAAGGTTTGAGTGGTTCATTGCTGTTTGAACACATGCAGAAGGTGTGAATGCTGTTGTGAAATACCTGATCAACATGTCATTAGTAAAGATGGTTGACATGATTCACACAAAAATAAAAAAATAAATAAATAAATAAAAAGACCAGATACAGTACACATTTTTCCATGTATTTGAGCAAAATTGTATGAGCAGCTCTTGAGGTGAAAATAAGTCAGCTGTACTATCTACATCTAATTATGTAAGCATTTTCTGAGAATCAGGAAGTACGTGTTTAGCATGCTAGTTGTTGTTAGCTTTGTTGTGATGGAAAATGCTCTGATCTTTGAGAATTGTGAAAAGCACTTATAAACTCATTATAGTGAATAATTACAATGCTCAGATTGCATAAGGTATTGAGGAATAACTTTGGACCACTGCAAACAGTTTTTTATGAGGAATAAAACATGGTTAAAAGTTCAAGAAAGTAGATTTTACATAATATGTATTCTTCGGTATACTGGAAATATGAATAAAATCTGTGCTTTTCAGCAATAACAAATCAAATCATTCCGTTTCCTTTGCTCTTATGTCGTTTTATCAGAGCTGGACGCCTGGCATCTTTTTTTGGCAACAAGTTTGTTTATGTTTGGTGTGAGGTCCTGTGTTCTGGAGATTCTCAGGATGGACTGCAGATGCTCGTCAGTGAAACGACTCCTGTGTGCTGTTTTGTTTGTCTTCATCACTGAGAAGAGCTTCTCACACAGATATGTGCTACCAAACATGCACAAGGTTCGAGCCACATGTAGACGGAGCTGGGGCATTGCTGCGGGAATGGAGTGAATAAACTGTGCAGGCCCTTCAGTGCCGTACTTTGCCTTCAGTGTCCCATTACACTGGAGCTCAATGAGCTCCATCTGAATCTGCACAGGTGCAGTTTCCGCATCGACAGCAAATGGGTTGCGAAGCAACTCAAAATTATTTAATATTTTTTTGTTCTTCAAAGTCACCAAAGCACCGCGCAAACTCGGATAAAGTTTACAGTTTGCGTTACAGTGCTCATTACATGGTCCATCTTCAGGACTTTGCCACATAGTGCTTCCTGATGTATGATGCAGTGATGCTATTAACTCACCAGTGCAGTTCTCCTCCTGCATCTTTACTCGCATCCTTCCCACTAATCCACTTTTTTCACCGCACATAGCCGGTGCTCCATCAGTTGTAAGTCCAATAAGCTTGTCCCAGGGCAGTTTCATGTCGGTTACACTTTGACATACGTTTTCAAAAATGTCTTTTCCAGTCGTTGTCCCGTGCATCGATTTAATGTGCAATATTTCCTCTGTAACGCGCAAATTGGAGTCCACTCCACGGATGAAGATGGCCAGCTGTGCAGTATCAGTCATGTCAGTACTTTCATCCACAGCAAGAGAGTATGCAATAAAGTCTTTGCTTCTTTCACTCAACTGTGTTCTTAAATCAGTGGCTATATGACAAACTCGATCAGCAACCATATTTCTACTCAGGCTTACATTTGCCAGCATCTGCTTTTTGTCTGGACATAAGACGTCGCACACCTTGATCATGCAGCTCTTCAGAAATTCTACCTCGGTAAATGGCCGGGCTGATTTTGCGATCTCCTCTGCCACGATAAAACTCGCTTTCACAGCAGGTTCACATTGTGATTTTGCACGGGTAAAAACCGTCTGCTGAAATGTCAGATTTTTCTTTAACTCTTCTGCTTTCTGTATCTTCTGCTCTGCATTCAGGTCTTTCAGGTTATCCTTATGTTTTGTCTCATAGTGCCATCTTAGATTAAAGTCTTTAATTACAGCGACATTAGCTCCACAAGTGAGACACACTGGTTTACCGGCAATGTCAGTAAACATATACTCAGCCTCCCATCGGTTTTGAAAGGCTCTGTTTTCAGAATCAACTTTTCTCTTCGGCATTGTGAGGGGCTAGCTTCAGCAACATAAGCTAGACTTGATTGAGGCGGGCTGCTGCGCAAGGCCGCTGAAGCGCTGCATTATGGGATCTGTAGTTTATTGTGTTAACAGCACTTCATATCGGCGGGCCATTAATAATAATAATATAAAATGATCTCGCGGGCCGGATATAATTACACGCCGGGCCGGATGTGGCCCGGGGGCCGCCAGTCTGACACATATGCTCTTCAATAAAGCATTGCCAAGTGGTGCAGTTGGATCATTTTGTACAAAACACATTTATTTAGATTGCTCATCAATAGTGAATTGAAATAAAAAATATGTTCTTTTGAAAGTGTACTATGAAAATCACAAAGTTTAAGTTGTGTAAATGTGTGTTCACTCATCCATAAGAGAACATTTCTCAGTATTTTTTTTTCAAGACAGCTGTGCAAGGCTGAACAGGTTGTACTTTACTTCAACTTTGCACAAAATTAAAAAGTATATTGTAATTAGTTGTTACCTAAAATATTTTGTTTGTTTTTTTCAAGAGCTACAAAATATTCTCATGTCATTGGCGCAGCTACATTCAAACTTGGAATTGTGTTTATTTGCAAAGATGACTGGGCGGAGGAGGGATGCTTTTTTCAAACCCCTTATCAAGAGGGCCTATTTTTTGTAAAATGCCTGACTAAAATTTCCCTTATAAATTGAAGCTGTTTCTGAACCCTTTGGAGTGCAGACAAATGGTTGGGTTCTTTGTGAAGCTGAGACTCTGTAGTTTTTTATGTCTGCTGTCTGATCAACTCTCATTATACGTGGAACAAGCTCTGCACAGAGGAACATCGTGCCTAGATTGTTTTTGGTAAATGGTAGTTAAAGCTGGTGTCTGGGTTGATGGTGTGACAGTAGGTTGATTATTTGTCAGGTTTTGATCATTTCCATGTACAGCTGAAACATATCTCAATAAAAATGGGATTTAATGACTCCAGGAGGATTTTTTTTTATTAATACCTTTTTCGGGTCCCACCGGGCATGTCCCACTGGGAGGAAGCCCCGGGGAAGAACCAGGACATGCTGGAGGGACTATGTCTCTCGGCTGACCTGGGAACATCTTGGGGTCCCACCGGAGGAGCTGGAGGACGTGTCTGGGGTGAGGGAAGTCTGGGAGTCCCTGCTTAGAATACTGCCCCCGCGACCCGGCCCCAGATAAGCGGAAGAAAATGGATGGATGGACATTTTTGGGGTGTTTTTTATTTGTGGGCTTGGAGTTCAAATTGATCCAGATTCTTCTCAGAATGGTTTACTCTGAAAATAACTGGGTTACAGCTTTCCCATTATGCTTTACATGTCCATGAGATTGATAATTCCCTTTTATCAAATTCAGAAAAAGTTTTAAACAGCTTCACAAGCAGTACCCCTAGGATACCCCACCAGCCTTATTCATGTTCTTAAAAACAGCACTGGAGACCTGCAGTCCTTTACCTGTGACGCAACAATCCTGAAAAATTAAAACATTTTTGTGAGAGCTCAGAGTAATAGGATTTGGGAAACAAGATTCGTAAAACAGTAAGCGTGAATGAAGATGAATACACTCGCATGCTTTTGATGAGGGGGCAACAAGTTAAAAGCTAAAGAAAGTTCCTAGGTTCATTTGTAATAGCGTGCTGCAGAGGTGGTTAATTGCTGTCTTTGCAGTTAAAAATGCTAACAACATATTCACACACATTATGGGTTTTCTATCTTGGACTCACTGTTACCACAGTTGTCTGCTGTATCCTCTGCAGTATGCGAATGACTGACAGGTTAGACACGGTATCTTTTGTATGACGCATTGCCCTGGTTCCTCATGGATAAAGTGTGTGAGTGATTTCTGTGTCTCAAGCTCTAAAGACTGCAGGAAATGTTAATTCTGTAACATATTCCAATAACACATCTGGAGAAGCCGTTACGTACTTGGATGCCCACTGCCTGTAACAGCATCCGATTTATGTTTGTCACAGAGAGAGGCGTACAATGCTAGAAACAGCCAGGAAAATATAAGACATGTGTTTGGAAGTGTACTCACTCATTTTAGATCAGCAGTGATGGCAAACTAAGGCCTCTAACAGAGTTTTGGCTTAGACTTAAACTTAGACTTTATTTCATTCAGATGCATGAAGTGTACACAGATCAGAATTGTGCTCCACACAAAATTAAAAATTAGCAGCAGAATAATATATTAAGTGCTTAGTCAATATGATTTAAAAATTCTGATAAAAAGTGCAGCAGTGCTTAGTAAAGTGTAGATACATTTAGGAGGAGTTAAGCAGGAGTTCAGCAGACAGGTATAGAATAAAACTATTGCAGAACCTGGATATCCTACACGGAATGCTGCAAAACCTCTTTCCCAAAGTCAGCAGTGTCCATACCTATTTGGTCCTTTGACCTTCTGTAGACTGGGACAAGAGTGGTTTTGGGGCAAAGACGATTAAAATTTGGTTGTTATAGTGCACTAGAATTTAGTATGGGCAATATTTATCTTTTTTGTTAAAGGCACACAATGTAACTTTTATGGTGGAGAATTTGTCACCTGCTTGTCTCCATGGAGATGTTATTGCTTTATCTTAAAATTTACAAAGTAGAGCAAAGCAAAAGACGAAGTTCAAATCTGTCAACTGGACAAATCGTTGTAGGAGTGAAGACGTTTCGCTGCTCATCCAAGCCGCTTCTTCAGTTCTGGTCAGATTGCTGGTGGACACTGCCTTATATCCATCTGCAGGGAGGGGCTAACTACACTGAAACTGTTAACATCTATTGTCTCTAGTTTCAGCTGGAGCTACCCTATTCAGCCCTTAACGACCCTGCTATTGTTCTCATTGTTGTGGTTCTGAGGATGGAGTTGTAGATGGGGGAGAGATTATGTCTCAGGCCCCCACTCCTGTTTAAGGAAGGATTCTCTTTCCTAACAAAAATAGCTTCTTTAACTCCCCTCTCAAACCATTTCTTTTCTGGCTAAGATCTGAACTTCACTATCTTCAAAGGAGTGGTTAGTGGCTTTGAGATGTAGATGTATGGCGGACTGGGGTCCAGAGGAGCTCTCACGAAGGTGTTGGTACATCCTCTTGTGGATTAGCTGTTTAGCTTCTCCAATGTACCGCTCACTGCACTCTTCACTACACTGAATAGAGTAGACTACATTACTTTGTTTGTGGCTCGGGATTTTGTCCTTTGGGTGAACCAATTTTTGTCTTAACGTGTTTGTAGGTTTGAAAAAGACAGGAATCTCATACTGCCTGAAAATCCTCTGAAGTTTTTCAGACACACCTGCTGTGTAAGGAATGGTAACACCTTTCGTTCTAGGTTCAGATTCCCTGTTGTCTTGTTTCTTAGCTCTCTTATCTATTGAAGGCCCATTTTGGATATCCACAAGCAGAGAGGGCTTTCTCCACGTGCTGCTCCTCCTTCATTTTTCCCTCTTTGTTTGTGGGTACCACTTGAGCTCTGTGTTGTAATGTACGGATAACTCCAAGTTTGTGCTGCAGTGGATGGTGTGAATCAAACAGCAGGTATTGGTCCGTGTGTGTGGGCTTCCTGAAGACTTCTACCTGGAGACATCGGTCCTCCCCTATTGTTACTGCACATTCTAAGAAGGCCAGTTTGTTCTCTTTGGCTTCTTCCCATGTGAACTTGATGTTAGGATCCACTGCATTAATATGTGCGGTAAAGGGCTCCACATTTAGAATTTTCATTTTAGTCCACTTATCATCCACATATCGGTACCAATGTGTGGGTGGAGTACCTGGAAATGAGGCTAATGCCTCCTGTTCAAATTGTTCCATGTATACGTTAGCCATAATAGGAGAGACCGGTGAGCCCATGGCACAGCCGTGGATTTGCCTGTAGAAGTTTCCTCTAAACTGGAAATATGTGGTATTTAAAGGCATTTCCAGCAGTTTGCAGATTTGGTTCAATGTCAGGTTAGTTCTCTCGTTTAGCTTAGTATCCTGCAGTAGTCTCCTCTTTGTGGTGGAGGCTGCAAAAATACATACAAAATACATATTTGTATTTTTGAGCTGTAAAAAACTAAAAGCTGAATAAAAGAGGCATTTAGGCATTGGAGCTCACTCTGCTGTCAGCAGAGTGAGCTCACTGGTCACTGGTGCGGATGGGCTTGATGTGTGAGACGTGGAAGGTAGGGTGGATGCGAAGGGAAGGAGGAAGCTGTAGCTGGACCGCAGCCGGGTTGATAATCTTGGTGATGGGGAAGGGACCTAGGAAACAGGGGGACAGCTTGCGAGAGTCGGTCTTTATTTTATTTATTTATTTATTTAGAAAAGGGTAGGTGCATATTAATGAACATAAGATACATATGTAAATATGCCTGATTTTAGCCACATGCTAATTTCCATCTGTTATTTCTGGACAGGTTGATGGTCACACTTAAAATACAAGATAAACAGGATACAGCCAAATACATACAGGGCAGGACAGAAGCCAAGTCAAAAACATAAACTCAGGAGAGTTATTACAACTTTTAAATTGCTGTGTGTATCGCACAAGTTCTAAAGTGCTAAGTGTATTACATAAGTTCTAAAGTGCTAAGTGTATTGCACGAGTTCTAAAGTGCTAAGTGTATTGCACGAGTTCTAAAGTGCTAAGTGTATCAGCAGTCACCTCCAGTCTCTCTCTCTAAAACCTTCAAATCAGGCTAGAAATCTAGGGGTAATAATGGACATCTGCAGCTTTTTGCCATCTTAGAAACATTGCAAAAATCAAAGGTATACTGTCTAAATGGCCTGCAAGGGCCCGCTCAATGGCTTCTCAGTGGTGTTAAGACAGTTGCAGTACATTCAGAACACTGCTGCTCAGATCCTGGCTAGAACCAGGAAGTATGAGCACATAAGTCCTGTGCTCAGGTCTGTGTATTGGCTCCTGTGGCTCAGAAAATAGACTTTAAAGCAGCTCTGCTTGTGAACAAGTCTCTCCATGGCCTAGCGCCAAAGTACATCTCTGACTTGTTAGTGCCATATGAACCATCTCACACTCTGAAGACTTCAGGGACCGACCTCCTGCTGGTGCCCAGAGTCAGGACTAAACATGGGGAATCAGTGTTTCAGTTTTATGGAGCTAAAACCTGGAACAGTCTTCCTGAAGATGTGAGACAGGCATCTACTTTGACAATGTTTAAATCCATGATCTACATTCGCAGTTTAGCTGTGCATTCGACAATGTTTTTTTCTGCACTCATCTCGATTTGGTGTTCATTTTACAATGATTATTTATGTTTGTATTTATGCTTTATGGATGTAGGCTCTAAAACTCTGAACATTAGCTCTGATGTTGCAGCTCACAAATGAATTATTTATTTTGGTCCTGTTCTAGTCTTGGTTGTAGACCTCGTCCCAGGTATAGTTCTCAGATTAGTTCCAGTTTTGTTTGTCATGCATGTGAATGTACCTCTATAATCTCCATTGGTTAATTATGCTATTGTTGGGTTGTGGTGACACAATCACAAACTTCAGTGTCGGGTAATAATGTGGTATTAAGAAATGAATTGCTGTAAACAGATGACTACCTTAGTAACAATAGTAAAACATTGCATTTTCACCACCAAATATGACATTTTTTTCAAGGCCATGTACCTGATTTTTTTCCCCATGCATTTGAGCAAGTTATCTCTTGCCCTAGTACAAATACATTGTGTAAACAACTCTTCAGGTGAAAATAAGTCAGCTGTGTTCTGAGTGCATTTAATTAGAAAGTTTTTAATTTGCAATAATTTGCAAGTGCACATTAACATGCTGTTGGTAGCTTTACCATCAGTGCAAAATTCTGCACTGGTCTCTGAGAGTAAGGCGCGTATAAACTCATCATGCCAAACAAGAGTTAGGATGATCTGAAAGCATTAGCTTTAACTTTGGACTACTACAACAGTTTAAAATAAACTATTTAACTTTTTCACATTTTTAAAGGTACAGCACCTTTACCCGTAACATGAGACAAGTGTTCTGCCAGGTTTCCATCTATACTCCATGGTCACTACACTGAAAGTTTTCAAAATGAATATTCTAAAAATGTGTTTCAATGGATGTCTTAAGTTACTTCTTCATATAAGTGTCTCCTCTGCAGTGCTCAGCTAACTCTTTTGCATGACACGTTCCAGGTCCCATAAGGTTCAGGTGTGAGGACAGTCTGCGCTGGGCCCTTCTTTTAACCAAGTGCCCAGTGTGATGCCAATCTATGTTTGTTTGGCATTTTTATGCTGAATAAGACAGGGTAATTTGTTTGTGGAGGAAATTATTATACTCCAAAATCTGCAGCCTTTGGAATTTGCAGTTTATTCTTTTGTGATTAATCTTGCTGCCCTATTACCTAATACTGTACTTATTGCCTATAATTCTGAGATCTCCTGAATGCAATGACTCATCACCTCACTAGATCAAGGACAAACACAGGCATGGTACTACAGAGAATAACATATATAACTATACCACTGCAGACTTTCTTTTTTTTTTTTTTTTTTTTAGCTTACTAGCAAGATCGCAAATAGCATCTCCCAAGAAAATGTTCAAAAGAATGAACAATGCTGAATAATGCATTAAAGCAACTTCACAGTAACAAATGCTACAGTCTTTTGAAGTAATTACAAAATGTTCTTAACTTTTTCCAAATGCATATGAGGAAAACGAAAGAAGAAAAATAACACAAAGGACTGAAAAACATCATGGATTTCTACAAAATCAATGAGCGAAGCATAAAACTCTGGTCTTCTGAGGGGAGAGAAATTACATTTTGCTCAAAATTATGGGTGACCAATGAGCTGTTTTGTTTCACATCTGAAATAAACAAATCTGATTGGACGATCATGTCTGGTTCTGGTTCGAGACGCAATAGAGGGAGTGTATAAAAAAATACAGTGATATCATTCTGGATTTGCCATGTATATTTTTCAGAAAAAAAGCAATAGTATCTCCATGGAGACAAGCAGGTGATGGATCTTCCACCAGAAAAGTTCACCTTTAAAATACACCTGTGGTTTAAAATGTCACCCAAATAGTGAATTCCAAAACAAGTTTTTGCTTTATTATCCACTTATGTCACTAAAATCATGTTACATTCAAATTTTAGTTGAAGTGACAAGTTCTATCTCCCAAACAAAGGACACACTTGTTATTGGATTAGTTTTAAAGATAAGCTGCAGGCACTCAAACATGTCCAGAGTTAAAGTGACCAAACACGATTTTATCTGGAGAGAAAAGCACATGGAGAATAAATCCCCACAGCTCTATTCAAGCATTTTAGCAAAGTCACTCCTGGCATAGTGACGGTTAACTCTACATCTGCTTGCTTGACTTGCTTTACCAGAGGAGGACGCCAGAAAAAGAAGAAAAAAACCAAAACAAAACTGGTGAACTGAGGCTAAAAACAATAGCAGCTATAGCTCAAAGTTTTAAAATAAGTCTGGTGAACATTTATAAACTAAAAAAAAAAAAGAAGCAACAATTTTTAAGAGGACAGCATAATACTATGGTTTAAAGGTGGACCCTTTTTTCTAGGGTCTGCCACCTGCTTGTTTCCATTAAGATCTTACTGCTTTGTCTGAAAGTATGGCATTGAACTGATGAATCTCCATGGAGACGTACAAACTTTCTTGCAACAAAAACACTGTAATTGAATAAATGAAAACGGTTTAATGCCATACTGTGGAACATTCCAGGCAAAACAGTAAAATCACTATGGAGACAAGCATATTATGATGAGCTTCAAGGGTCAGTGTAGAGTCATTTAAGTATTCAAATTTGTAAGATCTTGCAATACTTTTGCAAGATAACATGAAATGGAGCTAAAGATGCAGACAGGCGTCTGGGCGTCAGATAACAGATACATTGCCTGTGGTTTGTTTACTTCTTTCTGAGTTGTCAGATTCAGTGCTTGAAGTGGCTGACAGAACACCGCACTGCCGCTGAGCTCAGCGGGGCTGCAGAGGGCCCTCACTGGATACTACTGCAAATAACTCACTGTGAAGAGCTGATGAAATTATATTGGCATTATATTGCAAAAAATATTGCAAGATCCAGAAAATGTATATATTTAAAAAAAAAAAAATCTCACTACAACCCCTGGAGGGTGCTGCTGGATATAGGACCTTTAAAATGTCCCTTTGTTAAGTTTGTACCACATTTGTAGACTACAGCCCTCAGCAGTAAATCCAAAGCTATTTAAGCTCCCAAACTATTGTATCACATAAAAAAGAAATGTGAGCCAAAGCACATTTCCTGTTCTATTATGTTCACAGCTTACTTTAAGGCTGTAGCTGTCAGCCAATGTCAGACTTGACTTTTGGACCTCACGGCATGTGAGGTCTCTAAAGGTTGAAGTCAGAGGCAGCACTACCATTAGTCAAGAGTAGGCGGTTTCCTAGGGCCAACCTGGAGGGGTCCCCAATTTATTGCCCTTTAGGGCCACCAATGACCAAGGCCTCAGACCCATTTTACTTTTAATCAAGAAAGCCAGTAAAATATCAAAACCATTTTTGCATATCCCCCGTCTCCAAAATATCATGAGTTTGTGCATGCTAAATAGTCCGATCTGTCAAAACATTCACGTTAGAATGGACTAGTGCAAAAGTCAAACTCAAACCATTTCTTCTCATTCAGAGGGGCGGTAAAGAAGCAATTTTTGTTTGGAAAGACAATCCTTCCTTGAACAGAAATGGGGGCCTTAGACATCATCTTTCCTCCATCTGTAACTCCATCCTCAGAGTCAAAGCAAACAAAGGAAGGAAAGAGAATAATACAGCTAGTCAGGATGCCAATAGGTGTGTATCCCATTAAGAGCTGAATGAATATGCTAAGTATGTCTCAGGCTTGGTGCACACTTAGTTTAGCTCAACAGACCAAACCTACATATAGAAACTGTAAACAATAGCTGCTTCCATTTTCAGTGTAGTTAGCTCCTCCCTTCAAATAGATATAAGGCAGTGTCCGCCAGCAATCTGACCAGAACTGAAGAAGCAGCTTGGATGAGCCGCAAAACGTCTTCACTCCTACAACTTTTTGTCCAGTTGATAGATTTTACTTTTGGGTTTTACTATGGACCAGACCTGGACGACTGAGAGATTACACAGACAAGCCAATCAAAACAAAACTTAATGGTGCTAATAGCCATGCTGCTCTTTATCAATTCAACTTGGTACTCTACTATTGCCAGCAGAGATGGCAATAGTAGCAGTAGATAACAGCAGGATAATACAAGTATTTTCCATTAAACTAAAAGTTATGAGCTGATATGGAACACATTTTCCATACAAACAGATTAATTCAAGTTATAAAGAAAAACACAAAACATTTTAGATGAGTATTGCAATTTAAAATGTGCAACTTACATCATAATGATCCATGGGTGTTATAGAGTTTAACTATGTAGCAGACACCAGCACAAAAAGTCTTCTTTAACATTAGACTAACTAACAATTATCCGAGATGTGACAACACAATCGCGAGTTCTATCCAATAGTTTCAGTGATGAAAAAATGCAAAACAAAATTTTCTATTTATTGTATAATGAAAAGTATTGAAATGGCGCCTATAAACAGGCAACCAATCAATAGGCTACCAATGAAGAGGTTACCTCAGCAATGGCATTTAAGAGCAAACTTTAGTCTTTGTTCACTGCACCTTTAAAGCAGCTTACTGGCCCCCTTCTGTGTTGCTACATCAAAACAACCAATATAATCATCCAATAACATTCTAAGGGATTTCTGTACAATCCTCCAAAATCCAGCTGTTTTGAACCCAGAATCCACCTTCCTTAAAACGTCTGTATAAAATATATTGGAGAAATGATAATACCTTTTCAGCTTCTGTTCTGCTGATCAATAAAGTCCTACCTGCTTTTGTTTTGTTGTGGCCTTTGCTAAAGCTGAAGTTAGCATGTGGGACCCAGCATGGCATTGGATAGTTCAGTTGAGGGCAGGAGCATATGATGAGTTCAGGGGCAAGCTGGGGAAAAACAGCGCCGTAAGATTATTGCTTGTGACTTCCCCCTGGAGATGAGATAGAGAGATGGGTTTATCTTGAAGCCTGGCACTGGGCTACTTCACTGACTTTTATTGAAAGGGCAAAAAGCCATATCTTGTTTTTTCTGGACGTTTGGAATAGAATGAAATATTAGTGTCAGTGTTGGTTTCAATTAAGGGGAAAAAAAAATGTATTTTAAGGTATAGGCTGCACAGTAGGTTACATGTTTAGGCCTAACAGTTTTTTTATGATTATTGACACCATTAACAACTTTAGGTGTCATAAATAGCCAGATAAAAAAGCATTTTACATTTAGATTTTATTTTAAAGTTAAAGTTAAACTAAACTAAAGAATACACTACCCACCTCCTTGTCTCCATATAGATGTTATTGCTTTACCTGGAATGTTTTACTGTATGATATTAAACTATCTTGAACTTATTTTTTTTTTTTTTTTTTGCCAAAGAAAAACAGATACTTACTGTGAGCAGGGTCATCACTCTGACTTGTAACTTTGCTGGACAGCATCACTCGCTTGTCTGAATTGGTGAGATAAGCTTAAAGTAAAATTGTGAAACATGCAACACTACAAAATAACATCTTGTTAGACACAAGCAGGTGGCAGACTAGAAAATTTGCCTACATAATGCACTGCACAGGCTAATGCTTTTATATTGTCACATCATATGCCAAAACCACTTTGTTGTAAATTGATGTCCCAAACAAATTGCATTGTGCCTGCTAAACAGCTACAGGCTATTTTCCACAATAACATTACACAGCGTTTGTAGTTAGCATCTGTGGGTGTCTCATTCTATATTCTTTTGTATTCATGTTGTACTTTTTCATTACAAGCGCTGTAGAGTTTTTTCATCCCTTTCATACATGTGAAAGAAGGACTCCAGCTGTGAAGGCTTATTGAAGCTACGGGAAAAGTGGTATTAGCAGGTATGTGCACTGAATGTCAAAGTACAGAATAAACTAATTGAAATCATAAGCTAAAAAACGGATAGGCTACTTCAAAATCGATAACATTCTAAATAAGTCCTTCCTGTAACTGCAGGCCTACATTGCAAGTTCCAAATGGAGGCATAGACTTTGAAGTTGATGGTTTATACCAGGAGTGTCCAAACTATGGCCCGGGGGCCAAATGCAGCCCTCAGACCAGTTTTTCTTGGCCCTCAGGCCTCTTGCTGAACCGGCCCCAATTGATCATGAGCAGTATTTTAACAGCAAATTCAACTATTTCTACCACTATATTCTCAAGCATCACATTGCAGTGTGATACGGACCTAAAATGAATGTGTTTCAAGCCTTGTTAATATACAGCAGCTCTGTCAAAGCTGTGTATAAAACACCGCACTGCATTGATCACCGGTCTGAGGCCGCCCGCTTCAAATATGTTTTGAGATGTGGCCCTTAAAAAAAGAAGTTTGGGCACCTCTAGTTTATACACTTGAAGATGATACTCTCAAAAAATTAAATATTGGAATGACTTTAAAGATGCACTAAGTAACGTTTCTGCTTGTCTTCATGGAGACATTACTGTGTGGGTGACAGTGGCTCAGTGGTTAGAGCGTTAGTCCCCCACCCGAAGGTCGGAGGATCAAGTCCCACTTGGACCAAGATCGTTGTGTCCTTAGGCAAGACACTTCAGCCACATTGCCTAGTATGAAAGTGGTGTGTGCTCGAATGAGTGGTGGTTGGTGGGGCTGATGGCACAGAACAGCAGCCTTGCTTCCGTCAGTCTGCCCCAGGGCAGCTGTGACTACAATAGTAGCTTACCATCACCAAGTGTGGAACTGAATGAATAATGACTATAGTGTGGCGCTTTGATAAGCCTGTAAAGCGCATTACAGTACAAGTGTAAGGTATTTTTATTATAGCTTTGCCTGACATGTTCACAATGTGGCATTAAACTGATCTATTTTGCATATATTTTATTTCAATTTTATACATAAAAAAAAAAAAAAAAAAAAAACTTGGCCTTTGGCGTCATCTTTTGCCATGGAAATAGACAGGTTTAGTGCTTTCCACCAGAAAAGTTGCATAGTGCTATATTTTGGTTATCCATCTAAAGTTCATTCATTGTTTATATAATAAGCTACCTTACCTACCTAATATGCTAATACTTCTAATATAAAAAAAAAATCTGAAATTGAATGCAGTACCACTTTTTGAGACTTTTATTAAAACATCCAAAAATGAAAAAAACATCTTTACATAAACGGTCACGTGACATGAAGCAACACACTCGAAGATTGAAATGCAAAGGCGTCAGGAGCAAAGCAGCGCGGGGAGGAGTCATTGCCATTTCAAGTCGCTTCAGAAGAAATGGAAAAAGCAAAGCATATGTCAAAGGAAATTTTATCTAAATTAGCTATAGAAAGTCATGAAAACATAGCCAGAATGCACTGCCTGCTTCTGAGTGTGGCCAGAGGACATTAAACATCATTAGGGTCCATCGTGTCCCATTTGCTCCAGGTTTGAACTCTGTGTACATGTCCTTTTGCATGCTTCTTAGATTTCAGCATGTTTTTGGTCATTTATTTATTTGGTACCACTTTATAATAATGAGAACTTAATTACCTTTAATAAAGTATGAATAAACACTTAATTCATAATGAACAAAACGTTTATCAAAAGATCTGTACCCGATATTGTCCATGTATTTGAGCAATTTTTTTCTTGTACAGTTTCGTATATTGTACAAGTTGCTCTTGAGGTCAAAATCAGTCCCCTGTGTACTGTCTGCATCTATTTATAAAGCAAGAATCAAGAAGTGCGCAGTTAGCATGCTAGTTGTTAGCATTACTGTGATGCCAAAACTCTGCTTATGAAAAGCGCTTATAAACTCATCATAAGTAATTAGGAATGCTCGGAATGCATGAGGTAAGTGAGGAATAACTTTGGATCCCTGCAAACCATTTAAAATGATCTAGTTCTAGTTCACTAGTTTTTCACATTTTTGAGACAGTATAACCAGATCAGCATCTTTAAGAAAGATTCAGGTAAGAATGATTTATTAACTACTTAATTAAGGGGTTGGGTAATTACTACGCCTGAATCATTCTTAATAAACCATTTGGTCATTATGAATTAAGTCTTTCTTCATGCTTTTTCAGGCTAATTAAGGTGTAGTTATTATAAAAAGTTACCACTTATTTTTGTTTACTTCTTGCGGTAATCATCTGGGTAAGCCCTGTGCTCCTCCTGGTCGGGGTACTGATCTCCGTAGTGACGCAGAATGTCCTGCAGTGTGGGCACGTTCTGGGACATTGCTGGGTACGGCGAGTGCGGTTCGTCCTGGCCGCTCTGGTATGGCTCTGTTTCGTACTGCTCCTGCTCTGGTTGCACGGGGTGATGGGGTTCTGGGTGTGGCTGTCTTTCGGGAATATTATGGTGCGGTTCCTCCTCATGGCGTTCCTGTTGTGGTTCGGCCTGCTCTGGCTCGTAACGGCGAAGACGGCAATCACGGTCGTATTCCGGATCACAGTCGGGATTGGCCGGCTCGAGATACCTTTGCTGGTTCTCATCGGCCACTCTCGGCTCTGCGGCGTGTCCGTGTCTTGCCCCTCCGAAACGTGGCTGGTTGGGCTTCAGTGGGATGCACTCTGGATCGTAGCCCATGTAGCAATCATAACCTTCCTTTGTCTTACCGGGGGGTCCCAGTGGATGGCGCTGTGCTTGCGGTGGCTCCTCGTGGTTGGCAAATGGATACTGCTGCGCCGGCTGGTGTTGCCGTTGGCGATGCATGGCCGCAGCTTCGCGAATGACGGCGAAAGGATCGTTTGGGTTGGAAGACGGGGCAGCCGCTTCCATGCGAGGGGCGTAAGGATCATTGAGCTGGGCTTGGGACATGAGGCGTCGGATCATGGCATACGGGTCGGTGGCGGCCTGACGAGGGGCAGGTGTGGTTGGCTGGCGGTACATGGCGTAAGGGTCAGGGATGTGGTTGCGGTTGGCGTAAGGGTCCCGGTACATGGCGTAGGGGTCATACTGCTCATGTGTGGAGGCGGAGGGCGGGGCGGCTCGGATGGCGGCGGCCTCGTCACTCTCGCCACGCTTGTAGGAGTCAGGAGGAGAGGCGAAGCGAGTGGCTGTCAAAGGGTTGCAGCCTTCTTCGTATAGGGGGTTGCAGGAGCCAGGGCCGGCGGAGAGGGTGGGTTGGGTGCACGGGGGGCCTAAAAGAGAAACAAATTGTAAGTAAGAATAACTTTATTCAAAATACTCTTTCTAAGGTAGAGGTAAAAAGTAGTGGTCCAAGTAAACCGCTACTCAAGTAAAAAAATAACTTCAGAAGTAACTGTTGGGACATAATACCTTATTTTTTTTTAAATTTTATGTAATTAGAAGGATAAAATATTAAATAATGCACATTATATCTGAAGGAGCAGTGCAAAAAAATACAAATGTTCATATCAACATAAATCTTTTTTTCACTTGCAGAAAACAGTGGGAAGAGTAAGCAAAACTTTACTGAAGTAAGAGTACTGTTCAATAAAAATATTACCCAAGGCTGCTAAAAAGTTACTGTAAATAAATGTAACTGAGAACTACCCAACTATTAAATACAACAGACTTACAGAGTAATCTTTCAGGGCATAAAATGATAGTTCTGCAATTGTATGATTAATTTTAGATTTCAATAACATTTTGAGCGATACTTGAATCTCAACCCCAGTATTGACAAAACAAAAACAAAACTAAAGCCTTATTGCAATTCATATTCAGTGGTATTATTTATGGACTGAACTTCCTGCAAGGGACAGGAAAAACATGAAATCTGGAGTCAGTCAGGAGCAGTATGTAAAGTACAGGATGCAGACAAATCATTTATTCATCATTTCCACTCATGTTCACAGCGGCAGGGGTCTGTCCCAGCAGGCTCTAACTACATAATGTGTCTTCCTTTGTGTTTACTTGGACAGTGACTTCATATTACACTAGATTACATCAATTCAGGAAGAAACCTTTATAATGACTATCTTCTATAGGTATGTGTCATTCCAGAGCTATTGTGCTAGTAAAATTAATGGTGACTCAAACTATTTATTCTTCCAATGCTTAGCTGTAGATTAAATCACTGACGATTTGAAATTACTGCAGTCAAATTTGATTAATTGGAGATCCCTACTTCCACTTAAGTAAAAAAAGTAATATTCACAAACCAGTTTTAATCAATCAATACCTAAAATGAAAAGGACGGATTAATATTGTAGCTAAATAATTGAGGCCCTACAGCAAATGGTTAAAATTCAAATTCATGTCTTCAATAAGAATATGCCTGCTTCGCTCCAGCTCATGTACATTTCATATTCATTATCATATGTATCCTTATAGATCTGAGGCGTTACCATGAGTGAGGCGGCATATGCGCAGTAGGGGTCCCTGAGTGGATCACAGTTGGGGTACTGCAGGTACAGTCCAGAGGGGGCCTTCTGTACCAGTTTGGCCTTGCAGCTGGGATCCTTCTTGGGATCACAGCCGAGGTGGGCGTAGGAGGGCAGGGACCCGACAGCCGGAGAGTAGCCAAAAGCTGCCCTCAGGTGGTACTGAAGGCACTCCACATCCTCAGAAGAACAGATCCTCAGGAGCTCTGCCTTCTGCTCCTGGAGAGGGACAGAATACATACATACATTTACATAGCTACTAAAGTCTGCTAAAGTAAAGTACTGGAAAATCTCACAGAATAGAAGTGAGTTGTTCCATCATTTATATTATGAAGTGTTTTTTTTCTGATTATGCAGCAAGTAGTAAATTGCTCTTTTTTAAGAGGTGCACTTTTTAAAACGGTTTGTCTCCATGAAGATACACTGCTTAGCCTGGAATGTTCCATAATATAGCATTAAACTTATCCATCTCCATGAATCAACTGCATACTGAAGACACAAATTGTAGTGTTAGAGACATTACATTTCTGTGCTGTATCTAGGGCACTTACTGCCAGCTCAGTCCCTGTTATCTTGGCCTACTTTATCAGCGGTATAATACTCCCTACAAAGGAAGCTTAGTCAGACTGAATTGGACTAGACTGGAATGGACAGCACTATCACAATGTCTTGAGGCTTCATGTTTCTGGGTGCTGGGTCCTTTACTGATGGTAAATGAACTCCAGCATCCTGCCCATTCTCGTCAACTCTCAGGCTACTACAATTTATTCTAAGACACGTAGTTTTTCCTCAAGATCAGTGAATGAACAGGTCATGTTTCATGTGAAAGCTCAGAACCTCCAGAATTCACTCACTGAGCTGCAGAGGTTGCACTAGCACTGATTCATGATTGGCTGCAGGTGCTGGAGTTTAGGGAGTGATGATTCAAGTCGGAAAGAGTCCTTTTAGGTTTAAACTAACTGGAATTAGTTGTAGGATCTGGCAACCCAAATGAGAGACTCATGTGAAGCTCATTATGCTTTCTGATTGGATAATTTGCTCGAGAACCAAAACGCTGAATGAGATCAGCAACATGCATGTACAATGTTTTTGTAATTAACAATAAATTAACATGTAATTGCAATATTTGATTTGAACAGGTCTGCGGACACAGATACGATGGATATTTAAAATGTTTAAGATACAATTAATAACTACACTTTTAAATGTAACCCAAAGCATTCAAGTTGTCTCCTATCTTTAAACTTCCTTTTTGCTTCCCCAACCCTCCCTTTAATATCCACCATCTTACCTTGGACAGGAAAGGCACAGCGGAGGGAGCGTAATAGTAGTAGCCTGACTCAGGGTCCTTAGATGGGGCAGACCGCAAGGCGTACATGGGCGCGGGTGCTTTAACAGGTGCTGCAGTTGTCACGGGCATCACCAGGGGCATGTATGGGCGCTCTTTAACAGGTGCTGCAGTTGCCACGGGCATCACCAGGGGCATGTATGGGCTCTTCCCCTGTACCAGAGCCATGTACAGGCAGTAGGGGTCTTTGGTGGGGTCGCAGGTCTTGATAGGAGCGGCTATAGGGATCTTGGGCGGCTCAGGTTTGGCTTTGGGTCTGGCAGTGTAAGCGGACACGCAGTTGGGGTCATCTGAGTCTGCACAGGACTTGTAGATCTCCCCCAGATGGCGCAGGTAGGCCTTGTAGGAGCGGCGTCCCTCAGCACGGTTCTTGTTCTGTAGGTAAGCCAGGTAGATGCGGTCCAGCTCCTGAACCTGAAGAACAACACAAGTTTAGGGAAGATTGTATGTGAGGGAGTCATGGAGTTCCTCAATAATGGATCAGCCAAAACGAATGCTCCTTACACTGGGACTAAACACATAAACTCCACTCAAGACCACATTTAAAATAGAGCTGCTAAACTGAGCACTAACTGTAGGACTGAAGAAGAGCGTAAGGGGGGAGGAGGGGTGGGGTTTGTGCATACAAGGAATAGTGTGATTGGTTTAATAGGTATCTACCAGTGACGTGCGGTCAGGTGAGGCAGGTGAGGCAGTGCCTCACTGTCATCACAGAGAAAAAAATAAATGAAATGGTTATATTTATCCAATGATTTGCACTATAAAGTTATTTTAGACTACTAGAGTACACTACTATACAAATGACCAGCCTTCAGTAAGAATGAAGTCAGACAGTTCTTTGTGCCACAGGTAATTGAGTAAATAAATAAACTTCTAAATTTCATTTAAGGTGAATACACTTTTTAGTTCTGCTCAGCTGGTGTGGTTTTCTATTGTTCTGCATGTTGAATGTTGTTTATTGTATGTCATCCACTACAGTTTTACAGTTTTTTATACTTATTGCAAACCAATTTCCTTATGAGGATAATAAAGTATAAAAAAGTACAATAAAGTATCTACCTACGTTCCTGTATAGCAAGTACAGTAGCAGCAAAATTTTTAATACTCAACCCTATAATCAATTAGGATTTTTGTTATCATTTTATGATGCACATTTTTTGAAACAGTTGAAATGTAACCACATACTGGGCTCATTTGAAACTTGACAGATTAGGAACCCAGTGAAACGATCAGTTAATTTTTCAGACAGTACTTTTGTGATATTCAGATGTGTTTAAATCA
Source organism: Periophthalmus modestus (assembly GCA_019594935.1). Lineage (NCBI taxonomy): Eukaryota > Metazoa > Chordata > Actinopteri > Gobiiformes > Gobiidae > Periophthalmus > Periophthalmus modestus. The sequence continues at coordinate 5,894,570 of JAIEZT010000021.1, forward strand.
ATGAGATGTGTGAAATTAGCAACAGAAAAATAGGGTTCTTCATCCACAAATTAAAATAGCTTCTATCTGATCTGTCATCTGATAGACTGCAAGAGCTTAGATGAAATAATAAGTACTGACAATTGTGTGCTGTATGTCTCATTGCACTCGAGATTATAAAAGGAAATATGTGGGTTCTCACAGGTGTGTTGTGGAGATATAGACAAACAATTATGTCCCACTTACGTCCATTATGTATATATCTTATTTCAGACTACAGCAGGTAAAAACCCAAATAGTTGCAAACGAGGGCTAAGAGACATTCAGGGGCATCTAGTAATTTGGCTTTATCACTAAACTTTTGTAGATATAATTGCTAATAAAAGCTGCTAGCACTTAAACTAAAAGAGTTGTTTTTTTAGATGTTACAAAATGTGGTATTTGCTCTCCACAGCACAATTAAGCATATCAAAGATCTTGTTTTTAGCTTTCCTCTTTTATTTTCAGGCTAAAACAATTAAACACTTGTCAGACCATTTGGAGAGGCCATCATTTGTGTTGTTGTTGCTGATCTAAAATGAGGAAGTAAACGTCCAAACACATGTCAATATTTTCCTGGCTGTTTTTTACCGTGTGCAGTTGAATGCCTCTTCGATCTGATCATGAGTCCCCTGTATACATGCAGCAGTGTTCGAGTATGATCAATGTTCTCCAGTAGTGTTTTAGAGATTAATGAGATTAAAATAGCTACTCCCATACCGAAGCTCTGTGTTTACAAGTACTTTAGAAATCGGACTAAACCAGAAATTAGTGCCCGTAAACATAATAAGTACAGTATTACAGATATTTGGACCATCATGCTCTGCACTCACTGCCTCCTGGTTGCCATTGTCGGTGAAGTACTTGTACCAGGCCCAGAAGTCCGAGTGTTGGTTGTACCAGCTGATGTTGCGGCGGTTTCGGATCAGTCTCCTGTGATTGGCTGCTGCTTCTGCCCTCTCCTTAATGCTCTGACCTGCTGAAAAAAAGGACAAATACTGACTATAACCAATACTGCTGCAACTACTTTTTTTTTTTTTTTCTATGGGACATTAAAGAGATATCTGGATATTAAGAACTTCAAATACCGTTCTCTAAAGATGGTTATAGGTCACACTTTCTCTCTTCTTTACTAAGCACTAAATTAATGAATTATGAGCCATTTTCACCAAATATAATAAGAATTCAGCAAACTCTTTTTATTATTTATAAGGTCCATATTTGAGTATTATAGTACTCAATAGTACTCACATTTTATTTGACACTACACATTGCCATGAAACTACCTGTAATGGTAAGTAATAACATGTAATTACATAGTAGTTTTAGTAGGATTAGCAAGTTTGGTAGGACCATTGTATCAAGTGTTGTGTAAAATGATTCTTTGTAGAAACATTTCAAAAGAACATTTAATTCTGGACAAAGTTTATTGGAGTAAAGCCTTTTCTCCACTTATCCAAGAGGCTTCTTCAGTTCAGACAGATTACTGGTACATTCCTGCCTTATATCTGTCTGAATGGAGAAACTAACTGCACCGAAACTAATTCATCCTAGTTGTTTACTATAAGGAGTACCTGTTACATAAGTCCCTGGAACTAGGGATGGGCTGATTTGGATTTTTTGAGGCTGCTCCTGTGGCCGATATTTGCCAATACCGATATTTAGGTTTTAAATCCATAGCAAGACCCTAAATCTTTTTGTAGTAAAGATCACAAATTAATTTTTCAAATTTATAAAAATATTAACAAAATGCATTTTACTGGGATCTAAAATTATTTGTTAGATAGATAGATATATAGATACTTTATTGATCCCATACATACATACAGCCACACTCTTTTTTCCCATTTTGACTCATTAGACTGTTCAGAAAGGGCACACAGAGAAAAATATCTGTATTGAATATTGATATTGGCCAATACCAATACTGGAACCAATATATCGTCCATCACTACATTGAACTACCCTAAGGTGTGAACTGCAACCTGAGTCTAAGTAATGTCCATTCATCAAACATTCAATATATGTTTATTTCAATTACCTTTGCTTTTCTGCCCGATAGGCCCAGCAGACAGGAACGCTGTCACACAAAAACATAGATCAGACTCCAAAAAGCTGAATACGTTTTTTAAAAGAGCTTACACCCACTCCTCTCCTACCTATACATGCTAGTAAACAGCATAAGCCCTCGTCTTTTACTAGCCTGTATATGGCTAACAGACCTGGGTAATTGGCTGTGGCTGGGGAGCTGCTGGGCATACTTCTTTGTAGATTTTATAGGTGAGCCCATAAAAGTGGGCTCCATGCTGCGCCCCCCTCCATGTTCGGTTAAGGGAACAGCGGATTGTGCCCCGCTGTTGTACTCTTTCATCTCCATGGGGAAAAGGTGTTAATGCCTTGCAGAAGGAGAGAAAGAGGAGAGGAGGAAGAGAGGAGTACAGAAAGAGAGAAAGATTCAAGAAGATAAGAAATAAAACAGCATTTGAAGGTAGGGGGAATAGTTAGCGTTCATGTTTTACAATTCAATGATGTCATGATTTCAGATGGAGGTCATGGGACTTTCTAAGGGAGATCCCGTGTTTTTGAGAGAAATATTCGAACATATGATCCACAAATTTAAACCTTTATCATTATTTGTGAAGGATTGGCTACACAAAAATGTCATATTAATCTACTACATAAGTGCTTTCAGTGGGTAATCATCATGTCTTTGGGGTTGAATAATGGCACCACTTTGAAAAGCTATTGTGAAAAAAGAACTTCACTTTGATGGTTGACAGACAAGACAGTGAACTTTTTGCCAGTTTTTGTTTCTTGTGAATTGCTCCAGTAATTACAGATATATATTAACAGTTAATCGGGTCAAAACATCTGATGATAGTTCAAAGGTAAACTCTACCATAGGATTCTGAGCTGCCCTGGATGTAATATAGTTGGGGGCAGGTAAATTATTATTATTATTATTGTGAATTTTCTGTTAATTTGCACATTAAAGTCAGGAACAGAAATTATTGGGTTCAACATTTGTGGATTTTCTTTTGAGTATTCCTTAAATGCTATTTAATTGAACAAAGTAAATTGGCTCTTGCCCTCTGTTTGGAAGAATAACAATCACAACAATCATTTGTGCATTGTTCATTCACTCCACACATGGTAAGTTACTACTGTAGACACAGCTGCCCTGGGACAGACTGACAGTCAGTGAGACTACTACTCTGTGCCATCGGCCCATCGGCCACCACCACATTCATACTGGGTGAAGTGAAGTGCCTTGCTTAAGGACATAACAACAGTTTTGCCACTGATGCCCCACTGTGGAACTTGGTATTCCCAGCGGTTTCCCATCCAAGTGCTAACCAGGCCAACCCTGTTTAGCTTCTAAGATCTGACAAAATCAGGCTTTGACAAGAAAATTGCCTATTACCTACCTTTTCACAGATAGGATATGGGTGGTTGTGACAGGAGGGAGTAAATCCTGTCAAATGACTGATTTACTGAGGTACTGCTGACTACGACAGGCCAAAGAATCTAAAGATATTTTTGTGTGAAAATTCATGTCCAACCCATAATGAAATAAGAGACAGACATCTCATTCCACAGTATAAGTGAAATGTGTAAGCAGCCAACTGAGAGAGGACATGAGGAATTTAATTACGCAAACATGTGAAGGGTAGGGGTATTTATTCAGAGTCTGCCTGTGAGGTACACAAGTGACTGTTTATTCCAAGAATTTAAGGTCATCTTATAAGGCCATCTTATATAACACAGGTCAAAAAGAGGGAGGAGGCAACCAAATACATCTATACATCTGGAGGACATTTGTATTCATATCTGAGTTATGGTAGAAATATGAAATGCAGATACAACAACCCCATGACTGCATGTTTATGGAGGTTTAAACTATAGGGTTGGCAGGCTTTTCATATAGAGACAGAATATTTTCTTGATTGCAGCAGACATTCTAAATTACTTAAATAAACATGAGCTTTGAGATAGCGAAGTCAAACTGATTTAACTGAAATTATACACAGGCCTCAGAAATCATCCAAGTTCAGTTCAGTTACCAGAAGTGAAGAAGCCGTTTGGATGAGCGGCAAAACGTCTTCACTCTGAAACTTTTGTTCATTTACAGGTGTTTTTATTGCAGAAAAAAAAATACCATGGAAAACATACACTCTCACATACATGTACTGGGAGTCAGGTGTCTCCATGGAAAAGAATTAATACTATGTGTGGAACTATCTGTGGAACATGTCAGGCAATGTAGACAAGCAAGTAGCAATGCTCCGTTAGAAAAGCTACATTGTGCAACTTTAAAAAGGGGGTGTTACAATTCTTCTATTAACTGCTAAAACATAACATATTTAGACCACCATTAACATGTTTCATAAGTTTCACTTTCGCTTTTTTGTATTTATGGAAAATGGTCGAGTCTTGGACAGGATCATACTGCTAACCGTAAGGAGGGTTTGATTAGGGTAGAGATCATTAAATTACTAAAACATGCATGGATGACATATAAAACCTCAGGCATGTATATTTCATGATTGAACAATATAGAAAAGCTAAAAAAAAACCCACTTGATTTTGCATAATACCCCCTCTTTAAAGTAAGAAATACAGTATTGCATAAAAAAAAACAATTGGTCAATCAGTGCACTGTTATATAACCACATAAACACTACTTACACCATGCTATTCATAAGTATTTTTATAGTTATTGAGAAAAGAAAAGCGATATAATGAAGGAAAAAGCACAGAAAAACATTAAAAACATGCAAACTGCTAGCTAAAATACCTTATTATGTTTACTTTTTAGTTTTACCATGTTTACTTTTTAATTTTAGCATTTTTAGTCCTAATGTGTCCTAAAATGTTGAGTAAAAAGTTGCTGATAACTAGAACAGCTAATCTAAAACACAAATGTACGGAAATGCTGACAACTCAAGAGACAAACTAACCAAGGTGAGTCAAGGTGATGCTATAGCTGTGGCTGTAGCGCGCTAAAATGCTAACTCTGTATCCGCTGTTGTGTTTTAACAAGGCTGTAAAAAAACAAGCTAGCACATCTGGAAGGAGCGCTGCTTTAACAAGACGAAGGAGGAGGCGACCGTGCTGACAGGTACTCATTTTTACACGACCAAATCCTTTTTTCTCTCCCACTGTTTTTTCGGTTTTATACATTTCCTAACGAAAGCATATGTTTCATGTTGAATATGGTGAAGTTTTGAAGTAGCTTTTAAGTGCATATGACAGGTTTTCATGTTTTTTGACACATAACTTGGTTTGGTGTGATTGTACCTCCATCCCTCCATTTCTTCCGCTTATCCGGGGCCAGTTCGCCGGGGCAGCAGTCTAAGCAGGGACTCCCAGACTTCCCTCACCCCAGGCATGACCTCCAACTCCTCTGGTGGGACCCTAAGGTGTTCCCAGGCCAGCCGAGAGACATTATCTCTCCAGTGTGTCTTGGGGCTCCCCTGGGGTTTTCTCCTTAGGGAGGTGTCCAGGGGGCATCCTGAATAGATGCCTGAGCCACCTCAGTTGGCTCCTTTTGACATGGAGGAGCAGCGGCTCTACTCCGAGCTCTGCCCGTGTGACAGAGCTCCTCACCCTATCTCTAAGGAGCGCTACCTGTGCTCAATATTTATCATAGTTTTAAGTCAGTTAAGTGGCAGTTTGTTGAATAAAATGTTAAGATGAAAAATACAAAGAAACAGGAAGCTGTGGTGAGTTCTAAAATGGGATACCTCTACCTATGTCATCCAAAATACAGAGGCAATTTATGCACAAGGAAGGCTTTTGTTGTTTATTTTTATTAGTCTAATCATAGCTTTTGAGTAATTTAGACATATTTTCACTCTGGTTAACATTATGGTTGCCCGGTAGCAGATATAGAATTACCTCTAGGCCTATGTATCTGCTGCCCACGTCCAACCAAGAAGTAAACTTACAAGCTTCACCAAAATAAAAATAAATATTTAAAAATAGGTAAGATTTTCTGTAAAATATATACAATTTATAAATATAATGATGTTAAGTATGTTTTAGTGAAATTAGCACCTGCTATTTGCACTTTAACTGAAATTCAAGCAACAAGCAACTTCATGTGTGCAACGCCACGGGTAGTAAAAGTATTTAAAAGTCTGGGTAAGTTGTTATATATGGTATAATTAACATGTCTTGTTTTGGACCCGTACACTGTACATTTACATATGCATACCATCTGCCTACGCATACCGCCTGTAATGAGTTTCGAATAGTAACGCAATGATGAAAATAAGCTTAAATGGAGCCAATGATGCAATATGTCCAACCATAATGGAGGATTATCATACATGTATAAGTAATGAAGATCTTAAATTAGAACATGATTAGCCAGTGTTGAAATCATCTGGCATCTAAAAGAAATTATGAATTGTAATGTAGGATTAGACAAAAACTGGGACATGGTTTATTGCGTTTTAACAATTACTTCTTTACTTTTATTTTAATTGGAATGGTTACTTTAAAAGGTGCTAATGTGCTGTGTAGTAGTGATGGTGGAGGAGGAGGTAGTATAGGAGTAAAAGGAGTAGAAGCAGTATTGGTAGTTGTGAGCATAAAATTGTCAAATCATTTAAGAGAAAAACCTCTTAACTGATTTGACAATTTAAGCTATATAATAATAAAGGAGTTTTTTTTATATTGTAAAAACGGGATCTGTCTCTGTATAGCTATATTGTAAAAGTAGCTCTTAGGGTCAAAATGAGACCGCTATGTGCTGTCTGCATCTAATTATAAAGTGTTTTATTCAGTCGCCCACCAGGAAGTAGTACTGGTGCAATCGCATGCTAATGTTTGGTAATGGCCAATTATAAAGCCATCACCAAAACTCAACATCCCTGTCAAAGCCTGAAATCATCAGAGCTCAGAAGCTAAGCAGCACTGGGCCTGGTTAGTACTTAATACCAGTTGCTACGGTGGCAAAAAATTGTTGTTGTGTCCTTAGGCAAGACATTTCACACACACTGCCTAATATGAATGTGCGAAGGGTGTGTGGGTGTGTGTTGGTGGTGGTTGAAGGGGCCGAAGGCACAGATTGGCAGCCTCACTTCTGTACGTCTGTCCCAGGACAGCTGTGGCTGTAATAGTTGTTACCACCATTGAATGTGAAATGAATGATGCACAGAATTGTAAATCAACTTTGAGTGTCTAGCAAAGTGCTGTATAACAAAATTGTAAAAAAAATAGCAACAAAACACAAAAAATATTCCAAAAATATCACCTTGTAAGTTGGTAGCAAGTTTATGGAAAAAACTATTTAGTAAACAAGTTTACTAAATAGTTTGTCATAGTTTGTTAGTTATCTGCTTTGGCCATTTAAGTAAGCCACTGAAGGACAGAGACAGACATATCATTTCATAGTTTACCATTTTAAAAATTTGTCTATGAACAGACATGGTTAGAAAGTGTTAAAGTTTTGTCATCAATTTACAAGTTTACAAGTTCACAAAAGGCACGAAATGGCCACCCAGTAACTACTGAAATCTTTTTTTTTTTTTAACATAAACATAACTTGCATTAAAAGTAATTCAAAAGAGCATATTTCATAGTAGTTACATCATGATCCTTGCTGAGTTATGTACACTTACCAGGCAGCAAAATGGCCGCCAGCAGAGCAGTCAGGACCACCCCGCACAATCCATGTCTCCGCACCATGCTTACTGCTCTTCTTCACCTGTTCAATAATACATACAGAGGTTAACGTATGGACTTTAAAAACACCCTCCATCCATCATTCAACACGGCCTGTCACCATGTAACGCGCCCAGCATGGACAACTGACTGCCATTTACATTAGAGAGAAGGCCAGATTTCAGAAATTCAGCTTCTACTGGTTTTATCATGCCGTACTTTTCACTCAGAGGTGTTTAGTACTCAGTTACGTTTACTTGAGTAACTTTGTAAAGAAATGGTACTTTTCAGAGGATTTTTCAGAGGATTTTTACTCCTACTTGAGTGATATTTTTACTGAAGTAACAGTACTGCTTGAATAAAAGGTTCGGCTAATTTTCCTATAGTGAGTAAGTTTACAAGTGACAAAAGATTTATTTTAACAATCTGAAATGATTTGAACACCTTTGCAGATATTATGTCCTTTTTCTAATTTTTGTCCAAATTTCAAAGTCTTTATCTTTTCAGTTATACGAGACTTAAAATTTTAAATTGTTTGCTGATATTATTTACAATTATTTTTATTATTATTTTATTTTATTTTTTTTTTAATCAGTTTTATTGTCTTAAAATATGTATCTAATTTTGACATCATTTTGTCTTATCACTAGTGTGCTTGCTCAGTATTTGTAATTATTAATTACCCAATACTTTTAAGTTTTACTCAAGTCACGTTGGGTTTATTACTTTGTACTTATACTTAACCATTGTCAAGTTAAAGTACTCTATTTAAAGGTGCACAAAAAATAATACTTTTCTGAAGGGGGGTGTGTCACCTGCTTGTCTCCATGGAGATGTTATTTCTTTGACGAGCAGCTGGCAGACCCCTCACATGAAAGCTTACATAGCGCACTTTTAAATACAATAACTACTCTCCCTGCAACTGCCTAAATGGCCCCATTAAAAAGGTTGAGGAATGCCAAAATCTGCTCTATCTGCACTTTAGATTCCAGTGGCTGTTTCTTTTTCAGTTGGAGGAGTGTGATTCGGTGAGAACAGGCCGGAGCCGTGACTAATCCACTCTACTTTGTCATTAGGATGCACCAGGTGTCACTGCACAAACTTTTGAAGGTTGAACTTGAGGCTGGGTAAGTCCCTCCACCAACGCTGCCAAATCTCATCTCTCAGCACTTTACAATACATTCAATTGTTAATTTATTTAATCTTATTTTACTTTTATTTTTAACAGGCTGAGGCTCTGACAACATTCTAAGATATTTGATATAGTGTATTGTTTTTATTAGAGGAACAACTAGAAGTGGAACAGAAGTGTATGTCTGTAGTAATCGGCGTTTGTCTTATTGTATGGTTCTAAGCTAATTTACCAGCCATTTATTTATTTAAAAAATCATAACACTATAATAAACTAGTTAGATATTTCTTTATTAACACTTAATACCATATAGGGTTGTCAAAAGTATCAATTTGCAATACTTATGTTAGATCGATTCTAATTAGTACTAAACTAATATTGAAACTAGATATTCATTTGATCAAGTATCGATAATGCAAATAAATGAAATTCACAGGACAAAATTTAAGCTTTCCTGAACTTTTTTAGTATGATTTTGAGCTTTATTAGAACGAAAATAAGACCTCATGCTAAGATAAAGAAAGTACTATTATTTTGTATGTGAAAATTACATTTAATTAAAATTACATAAAACAGGAGATATTTTTTATCTTCATTGTGGTACCATAATCACTATTGCATGTGCAGTGAATTCCTTAGTCTCAAAATCGAGTGACAACACTAATTAAATAACATCATCTTTCCTATAGCTGGTTGCACACACATAGTTTGAAAGATACCCTTCCCCTCATGCTGATCCCCATAGTATTATGTTACAGATGCAATATGCTTTACAAATGACTTTCAGAATAGGAAATAGATATTTATTATTTCAGTCATACCACACTCTATAAAAGTATACATTGTAACTGCAGAGCGCTTACACTACCAATTGCTTCAGCAAGGGCTTCCAACTCATACATTACACTGACCAATATTGAATTCCCATCTGCAAAGTTTAGATATAATGAGAACCAAATCCCAATCCAATTCATTTCAGCAAGTGGATGAATCTGTGTACTGTCCCTGTAGAAATATCTTTAATGAGCTTTTTGTCAATAAGTCTTATTACAAATCTTGGTCACCCTGAAACAATGAAGTTGACTCTACTTTTTTACTGCTGCAACAAACCATGATGACTTTTTGACATGGCACTTACATTTAGGGTTGTCAAAAGTATTACAAATCAGTTACTAATCAATGCTAAAACTAGTATTGAAACTAGATGCACATTTGAGCAGGTATTGATGCAAAAAAGTCACATTCACAGGACACAAATGGTCCTTTCCTTAATAGCTTTAGAATGATCCTGAGCTGTATCAGAACAAGTATAAGACACATATGGTATATACCGGGACGACTGAGGGATTACACAGATATAAGAACACATGGTAATATAAAGACAGTACTACAATTTGATGTTGAAAATTACATTCTATTGTCTAAATAAAGAGTGTTTCTATTATCATCATGGAATTGGAATCTGTATTGAGTGTAGAGTCTATTGCTTCCAGAGGTGGGTAATACTCAATTACATTTACACTGTTACATTTACTTGAGTAACTTTTTAAAGACATTGTACTTTACTGAGAAACATATTTTTATTCCTTCTCAAATAAAAGTTGCGGTTCCTCCTCCCACTGTGAGTAAGTCTGCAAGTGACAAAAGCTTTATGTTGACAATATAAAATGATTTGAACGTTTGTCTTTCTTGCACAGCTCCTTCAGATATGATTTAGTTTGTCTCATTTTGGTGTCTGTCGTTTGACTTTTTTAGCATTATCATGTTTTCTTTAAAATGACATAAACTTCAAGTTGTAAATGAGATGTTACGTTCCAATAGTTACTCTTTAAGTTACTCTTACTTGAGTAGTAGTTTTTCCAAATACTTTTCTAGTAATTTGTTAGTGCTACTTTGTACTTCTACTTAAGTAAAATAATTTTGAAGTAACATTACTCTTACTTGAGTAAAATTTTTGGCTACTCTACCCACTTCCGGTTCCTTACTATCGAAATTTAAATTTGAAATTTTAGAAACGTCTTAACATTACTATTACCCCTATTGTCACACCTCTACTTATGTATTTGAGTTTTACTTTTCACCATTCTAGCCTACATGTGAGCTTACCTTTTTGGGTCACTGGTCTGCTGTACTCTTCTCCAGTCTGGGGAGTTGAACTTTCCCTGGCTCACGTCTCCTGTGGCCCTCCTGACAGACTGCCCTCATGGTGGGATGGGCCATGGTTTTAAACTGGGGGCCACACAAAACGCACACATAACACACATCCATTAAACACATACACACATAAGTACACAACTAACTCACCTGCAGGGGTCCAGGGCCACCTCAGCCCGCTGCCCTGACAGGCTGAGAAGTCCCGAAACATCAGCCAATCAGAGGGGAGAGTAATTACAGACAGGAAAGTACAGTGGGAGGTGGTGGTACATGGAGACGTGGAAAACCCAGCAGCTTAAGGCATGGCTTGGTTTGGCTATTAAAGAGTCTATGAGTCATTTGATGCACTATAAAGTTAAATCCTGCCAATTCAAAATGCAGCAAGTGGATAGATGTCTATGGCAGTACAAAATTATAAAGTAAAAACAAAAAGCAAACAAGCAAATTTTACTCAAATTGTAAACTGCCCAAATTTTTTAGTGACTAATTTTACTTTGTTTTGCAAGTTGGATTGTCGTTAAGTTTGAGTTTTCAAAATCCATAGTTTATGGCTCCAGCCAGAGAAGAGAAGAAAGTGTTGGTTTTTCAACAAAAAACATTTTAGGTGGGTAATAATTGCTAACATGTTACACGGTAGTGCATGACACAACATGTTTATTTAAAGAGCGGGTATTTTAGGGGGGCTATTAACTGCTAACAGATAACATTTAGAGCACCATGTCACCTACTGATTTAAAAATGTCATATTTGCCGAAAACAACGTAGTAAAATTTTGCATAAGTTTCAGTCTCAGTCTCCCCTCCCTTTGCTCTCTGTGCTAAATCATCCCACAGAGCACTATTACATAACACAATCCCACTAATGAAACTACTGCACATCACATCAGGTTTGTCAAGTTGCTGTGTGCAGTTTTGTATCACATTTTTTGCATATTTATGGAAAATGTTAAGTGGCAACATGGCTGATGCTTCTGGGCTGAGCATTGCTCAGAATCTGCTAACCATAAGGAGGGTCTGAATAGGGAGAGATTGCTAAAATACTCAAACATGCATGGATGACATCCAACACCTCTGACATGTTTTTGATGAGAGAACCTATGACATATAGAAAGCCAAAAAAATGATTTGGAGTAAAATCCCCTCTTTAACAAAAATATGTATTTGGCTAAAACTCTGCTGAAAGTCCCTTCCTGAGTAGTTCTAGTGCCTTCCTGGCAACAGCCAGATTGATATTACAGAGCTAACCCTATTAGTGCTGTAATATCAATCTGGCTTTTGCCAGGTTAGCAAAAGCTAACTTGTCACTATGCCCACACTGTTTACTGTCTATTCATGAGTTTCAGAGTGATGAAAAAAGCACACTTGCCATTCAAAACTAACTTTTTTATCTTTAAAATATCAGTCTTCAAAATGCCACTTTTAAACAGGAAGCTGAAACCCCTGAGTAGCTACAGTTATTTATACCAAAAAGCTAGCATTGTGTCCTGGTCCCCTGTGCACCTGCCTAAGGACGACACATGGAAAATAGCTTATATATATCAGCAGAGCATCTTTTCTCTGAGATGAATGTTATCTGTGCACTGTCCTTGCTTCCTATAAATAAAACTAATCCAAGATAGCGAATCTCCCCACATATATTCTAAAATGATTCCCTTTTTTTACTTGTTCCATGAATAAAGGGGCTGTAGCAGGTTTTTTACTTGTAATGAAGTAAAATGTGTTTTGTCCCAGGACAGATATAGACCTATTGTAAAAGCAGCACTTAAGTCAAAATGAAACCACTGTGTGATCTGCATCTCTGCATCTAATTACAAATCTTTTAATCTCTGTGAACTAGGAAGTGCTGTTAGCATGCTATTTGTTCTTAGTTTTACTGTGACAGCAAAACACTACTCTGGTCAAAGCCCACATACCACAGCTCCTGGCTCTCCCACAAATTGCACACCACTCAACAAAATAAAATAAAAGTCGACTACAATACGGCACTATCCCTTTAAAGGCACAAAGAAATGCAATTGTTATGCAGCAGGAATAATGGCGTGGTCTGGGCTGCCACATAAGCACTTTGAAACCACAGCTTGTGTCTACACAGCCAGCACAGAGCACAGCTGGTCCACACACACCAGGAATCTGATAATCTACAGTTTCACCTGAGCCACTGTGTCCAGACATGCATCCCCACACCACTGTCAGCCATTTTGGGTCTTCAGAAACACATTACACCAGACACATACAGGATGATGCAGTCTACATGTCTAACTGAATGAGTGTAAAGACAGTATAGTGTTGGTAAAAGTTTAGACTTGGCACTTTGTGGTTTATGCCAAGTCCTGGTTTAGATCTGATTTACTCCTGTTTTATACCAAAATTTGACAAACTTCTTTCCTAACTTAGGAGAGTTCAACCACAGCCACTAATTTATATCATGTGTCTCTCAATGAAGACTTATATAAATGCTTTAATCTGAGATAAGAAAAACTTTGACTGCTGATTCTGCAGAAATCCGTGGTGTTTCTCAGTCCTGTATTACTATTTTCTCCCTATGCACATATAAGCTGCCATGTTTGTTTTAACATGAACAAAGCATTTCTCTGATTGGTTAATCCACCTGTCAATCACGCCTGAATGAAATCAGGGAGACAGGATATGGTTCCAGACCCGCTCATCTTTGTAAAGTTTTTTCAAAGCATGTGGTTCTGGATGGCTAGGTAATATTATTTCTAGTTATAAACAAATGTAAACTCCAAAGAAGCGCTGGATGATCTGGAGAGAACAAAAATCTCTATTTAATGCAGCTATAGGATAAAAAATACACTTTTTCCTCACCCACTCTTCCTATTGGTCAGTTCTGAGTGAGTGAAATGTAGAATTGACAAATCACAGTGAGGAGTGAACAAAAGATGACCTAAGGCAGGGGTGCCCAAACTCTTTTCACCAAGGGCCATATCTTGAAAAATATTCGACACAAAGAGCCAGTGGTGAATACAGTGGATAATTCAGATGGTGCATTTAAGATAGTTTTGACTTCATACTTAAAATAAATCTTGAAATATTAATAGTAGGTTTGTATGACAATGAAATGTGATGTTATTTAGGTTATATTGGTAGAATTACTCAAATTTGACGTTAAAAGTACTGATTTTGATCAATTGGGCCGGTTCAACTGGCCTGAGGGCCGATGAAAATTGGTCTGAGGGCCGCATATGGACCCCGGGCCATAGCTTGGACACCCCTGACTTAAGATCTTACAAACAAAATGCTAAGTCTATATGAACCTTGATAAAATCAAAAATTGTAAAATCAAAATCGTGATCTAGCATTAAGAAAATTGTGACATTATTTATTTATTTTCTTATATTGCACACCTTTACTCCAAAGAAAGTATACCAGGGGGATTCAAGCTTTCACTTCTTAGATTAATAACTGTCTCATCCCGTTTGTAGTGTTTGTACTGGATCTATCAAAAGGTTTTTTTGATGGCTTTTCACAAACAGTTTTAGCCCAGGTCATAACTGATTCCTATATGTTTTTTGTTTCATGCTGGATTAATTCTGTTTTAGACCTTTTTCTGCCTTGTTTAAGTCCTGTTCTGGACTTGATCGGCCCCATTTCAAGCCTTATTTTGCCCCGTTTGACAAATAGAGTTTAATGAAATCTCCATATCTCAGTGAATCAGTGTAATGACGTTTAGAAGCTTCAAGCTGATTGCCGAGATAGGATTAGGTTATGCAAAAATAACATTAGAGGCTGGCAAAGTGAGCAGATATGACACGCTAATGGAATTGTGGCCAAATGTGCTATAGAATTTTTAATGTAAAGTAATATATTCGACATGAAATATGAAAATGAAAGCCTGTGTTGTACAGAATCAGATTATTATATTATTTTTTTTTCACTTCAGTTTAATAATGTTGACAGGATACTTTTAGTCTGTTGTATTTTTTTGTTATATTTACTTGATTTTTTTTTTTTTTTTAATACAATATTCTTTCAATTACATGGCCTACCCAAGACCACATGCTTTTACACTTTACAAAGACAATATGATCTGGAACCTGTCTCCATTTCTTGTTACAAGTGTGTTTGAGAAGAGCTGCCTTTCACATCTGAGACACATCCTACTAATAAGTGTCTGTGATTGGATGATCCCTAAATTGCACAGTTTTCTGAAGCACTTTATGGTTTGAATGGGCAGCCTCAACAGGGAAGTGCACTGTGTAACTTTTCTGGCCTTCAACTTGTCCCTGTAGATGTTATTGCTGGTTTCAGATGACATCACATTAAATAGGCCCATAATATTTAATAAAGATGGGGGCAGCTAAAATTAATATTATTAAAATGCAGATTTTTGTTGTAATACAGTGAGTTCTTGGGACTAGTCACTAATAGAAATGATCAGGTTCAACATTTGTCAATTTAGCAGTGGTTGTACTCAATTTTGTTACTCAAGTAAAAGTACAGATACAGAGGCAAAAAGTCACTCCAAAGTAAAAGTATTTAAGTGCCCATTTAAAAATGTATTTTTAGAGTAAAAAGTAAAAAGTCACAGATATGATTCTGGTAATTTGTTAAAGTCTTAAATGCAGAGACACTGATTAAAAATTATACATATTTTTGTCAACAGTAGCAATACCAATTTATTAATTTTTCTTATGAATTTTGTGTATTTTTGTTTGCTCAAAACCAAAGTTTAAACTCAAAAACTTTAGTCAGGATGTTACCACGGACATGGTAAAAATAACCCCTTAAATCATAGGAAAAGTTAAATACTTTCACTTTTCAGTCCAATTAGAAAATTAAGTAGAATAGAAAGTACAGATACCTGCTCGCAAAAGTATCCACTGTAAAATGTACTTACTGCAAATAAAAATTTTTGGTATCTATAGTTTACTTAAGTACTTGTACTTTATTACCTTCCACCGCTTCAGTTTACCTTTTGAATATTTCATGGTAAAGTAGAATGTAATCAGTAGGAAAATCTGTCTCTTGCCTCCATCTGTGAGTACGACATCCCCACATTCAAGAATCTGAAAACCACCAATTGTTTTGTCTGTATTCACAGTCCAGAAGTTGCCGTGGGCACCGCCATTGTCATTTGGGTTGTATTATTTTGCATGGAGCTGCCGATCTTGACAGCAAATAAATCCTATACAAAAATGACATAGCCTGAATAGAGTGGAAATACTCATATGGGATGAAACAAATGGTGAAGAAACACTGACCAATACTATGCTGATTCTGTTACCCCATACTTGAACAGTCTTCAATTTCCTCACTACCAAGAATCTGCTAACATCCAAGCTACACATATTTGGATCTTTTTAAAATTCTCCATAGGATCTGTTCATAAAAACAGCTATCCTGTTTGGGTGACACGAGATCAATACACACCACAGTGCTGTATAGATATTAATATTTATGAGAATGGTAGCTTGACTTCAATATAGTTACACATCCATGCATCCAATCAAATTTTTCATTTCATATTCTTATTCTTCAGTGTTTCTATACTATTTTAACAAACCCTATGCTATGCCACTTCATTGTAATGGTGCAATTTATATGTATAGATAGTTGCATGCTAAGTTCAAGGGCTGCAGAATAGTAATGGGACTGCTAGGGCTCCTCTGTTTTGTGGCCTTGACTCTTATAGCCGGGGCTGTGGGAGCCTGCGAGACCTCAGGGAAAATGAGCAAAGACTACATGAAACTTCGATATGTTTTGACAGGAACGCTGCGCAGTTCATTTGATACAGTCAGTGATAAGAGGGTGTCTCAAGTCGTGGTGTGTGGGCTGCCTCTGGTGCTACTTGTGGTACAGTAATACAATTTCATTTCTGATTTAGCCTCAATTTTTGCGATTTAAACGGCCCATATTACACTGTTTTGTGATCTATGTTATAATGTTGTTTTCTCATCAAAAACATAGCCGGAGTTTTGTTTTGTTTCATTCACATGTTTAACACACAGACTCTGCAAATTCAGACTGAGTTCTTATCTCAAAAAGAAAACATTGTTCCACCTTGTGATGTCATGTGGCAATACAGGAAATGCTCCACTGTGTTTTTAAACTCCATACACCACCACTAGAATAACTTGGATGAATTCAGCCCTGGAATAGTCAATCTCTTCTAAACAGGTAAAAGGAGCTGTAAACTTGAAAACTACCACTTCATGATATCACAAGGTTAATAATGCAGGATTACTTAATTATATAAATGAAACAAAATTCAACCCCAGGTATGATTTAGATGAGGTTACAGCATTTTAACATGGCTTAAAGCTTAAAGAGTCAATTTTGTGTAGAACATTAATCCTGGTTAGAATGATAGAGTTTTAGTCCTGTTTTAGACTTGGTTTTGACCACGTTGTATTGTGCTGTAGATCTGGTTTAGTTCAGTTTCAGTTGCAAAAGAAAATTTAATTCTGTCAACTGAACTGGATGAAAGTTTTTGGAGTGAATCCATTTCGCCACTCATCCCAGAGGCTTCTTCAGTTCTGACAGGACACTGGTGAATCACTGCTTTATTTGGGTGGCCAAACATATTCAGTCCAAAACTTTTGTCCAGTAGATAGAATACAGTTTTCTTTTGCAATGTTATTTCAGATGTAGTTTAGACTAGACTGTACCTTAATTATAGTCTGAACTAGGACTTTTCACACCTGGCTTGATGCAGTCCTGGTCCTGGTTTGGTCTGTAGTCCAGGTTTAGTTTCAGGTTAAGTCCTCGTATAGTCTCGGTTTTGATATGTTATGCACACAAGTATGAACATATCCTTAGCCTGGATTCCTGAATTCCTCCTATTGGTCCTATGGTCTATGGGGAAGTTTAAAATCCAGGAATATGTGCATACATTTGTTTTATAAATTTCCTTTGCTTGTTAATTTTGTTTCTAGTTTTCATCAGCTGCCAGTCTTTCTATGGTGAATGGGCCACATGAGGATGACCCTAGTTTATGGAGGCAAAATGAAGACAAAATAAGACAATCTTATACAGGTTTTGATTATTTTCATTAGATACTTTTGTGACCCTCTGGTTTAAACACAATTTTAGCTAAAATCCTTATTTAGGCCTGTTTTTGTACTAGCCAAGTCCTGTTATGAGCAGGTTTTGTCATATTTTGTACCTAGTTTTGCCCTGCTATAATATTGGTGTTGTTATATCAAAATTGTAATACATTTTTAGTCTACAAAGTTTGCAAATCCCTAAACAGTCCGAGACAGCAGCAGTGCACAAATGTGGCTCTAACAGTCGGATCAGATCACAGGTTTTCCCATAACATTCTTTTATGATTCACGCTGGATTACTAGCACCGTGACATCTGATGGTTTTACTGCTCGCGGCCGACACCTGATTTCCTTTGGATCTTTCTTTTACATTTCCACATTTTTGGTAGTTTCCTGTCTATTTAGCTCCCAAATAGAGCGTTTACCGGGCCGCACATCTTGTATGTAATTAGACTTTACAACAGGTGTTTCGCAACGCTAGCAAACCTGCAATCCAGCCAGGAGCAGATTCGAACACGAAAACAGCAATAGCATACTCATAATTTTCTCCAAACCAGGAATCTTCAGAATTTTGTAGACAGCTGGTTCAGCACAAATGGGTCGTTTCTTTTTGCAAAAACACAAAGGTTTTATTTGACTAAAAGCAGTCTGTACAAAGAGAAAAAGGAACAGAGAGAGTTGTATGCCATTTTCATCATCTTGGTCAAGGGCTGTCGAAGGGTCAAAGGTGTTTGTTACTGCAGGTCGTCATCATCAAAAAGATCTTCAAAATCTGCAGAAAAAAAAAAAATACAATTAAAGGACCCAAAAGTATAGGAAAGTGCAAATACAAGCTCAAGTTCATACTTCTATACAACACAGTGTAAGTGAGTCAACTCATTATTTTGTGAAATTTTAGATCATTTTATCAAAATATAAACTTGTGCAACCTTTTAATTTTTTATGCTATAACTGTCGTTTTAAACGCACTGTACCACATTTTTAGATGTTAACAGCTCTTGAGGTCAAAATAAATCCGCTATGTACTGTTTGCATCTAATTATGTGTTTTTATTGTTTGATTATCATGAAGTGTAGGTTAGCATGCTAGTTGTTTCCTTTACTGCAATGGCAAACTCCGCTCAGGTCTTTGAAAATTGTAAAAAGCAATTATAAACTAAATTTGGTTGTTGGGAATGCATAAGGTCAGGGACTTTGGACCACTGCAAACCTTTAATAAATGTGAAAAACTTAAGTTATTCATTTTAAATACAAAGAGAAATCAGGTTCAGCACTTTTAATGCTTTGTTGAAGTTGTAAGAGTAAACCATGTTAACCTTAAAATTTTTTATACATCTATATATGTACTTTTACTCAGCATAATCCTGTATCTCAACATTTTCAAAGAAATTCAACTTTGAAAAAATAAACTTTCAATATTTTTCTAAAGTTGGCTTTGTATCATGTGTTTTTCAAACTAAACATTGGTTGTTAAAAATATTAGAACATATGGAAGTAAAAAGTTTTCAGGTTGACAATTTTCCCTGATTGCTCTTATTATATTTGGTAGTTTAGAATATATTTAAATAATTATTTGAGCAGTGGCAAGGAGATTTGAGGTTGAGTCCAAGATCTTAAAGTGCAGAAACAAACACATCATTGGCGTGCCAACAAATTAAGAATAGTATACAGAACTTGTATGTACATCTTGACTTTTGAACATTTAAAGGTTAAAAATGTAACTTTTCTGGTCGAGAGTCCACCACTTGTTATAATTGCTTTTCCCAGGATGCGCCACAGTAAGGGTTTAAAACTTGATTTAACTTTAGCTTATTACTCACCACACTAGTATGACTAATAGTAATTAGGATATTGGATAGAAAATGAATTTGCAAAATACCAAAACACGATGCAGACACTGATAATGACAACCAGAGAAACACAGATGGAATGGCTCATTTTATGAAAGATTGAGACTAAAAAACAAACTAGTAACTATCCAAAGTTCAGGCAAGTTTCTGTTTTGGTTTGTCATTTTATTGCATGTTTTTTTTTTCAGTCTTGCATATGGCCAAGTGAATATCAAAAATAGACATATAGCACTTCTTTCTGCTATATAGTTAAAATGTATGACACCCACGGATCATTAAGTTATATTTTGACTTTCGGATTGGAAAATTGAGAGGCTCAATGGGAGTCGATTCCTGCCTGCCCCTTTACAGTACGTCACCATAAACATCATCACAACAAAGAGCCCAATGCTGTGTTGGGGATAGCTGCAGATCACAATAGCAACTAGCAGTTTTTTGTTTTTTTTAATTGTGCTAATATGGCTATGCTGCTGCCGAATCCTAAATAAAACTGGAAAACTCCAAGTACACAGAAGGGCCTGTACCAGTGGTAATGAAAGCAAGGATTGATTGGAGCAATGATGTCTTGAATACTGGAGTAGACAAATTACTCAAACATGCAGAAATCACTCTAAATACAACATCGAGGGGGTAGATGAGAAAGGGAAGCAACTATAACATGGTTAAAAGATTTTGCATAATAGGTCTCCTTTAAATTGTTTTGAGGATATGAAAAAATACTATACTGTATGGAAAACATCTGTGGAGATGCAAGTACCGGTACGCCTGTAACAATAATTACTATATGAACTTATTGTTCAATATATGAAAGATGGAGCAACAATTCTTTGGGGTCAATATTTATCGTTTTCTTTGTAATAGTGGGAAAATGTACTATTATATTTTTTTAAAGATTAGAGATTTGAGCTTGGATTATGAACTTCTATGACTCATTATGAGCTGCAATGAATCCATGACTTCATGCAATACTTAAGTAGTTTTTTTGCAATATCACGAATTTAGAATACTTTTTGGAGATAATTCTACTTTAAGGTTTCAATACTACCATTTATAGCCTATATTTACTTCAGCGATATATCGGACTTCAGTATTTATTATTGTTGCTTAGAGTCATGCCCACTCACAGAATGCATGTTTTTCAAAGTATTTTTTTTTTCTTTCGGGATAAATTAAACATAGATTAATTTAATGCCATACTGTGGAACATGCCAGTGGGTGATGTACGTACTACTCACCAGAAAAGTTACATAGTGCACCTATAAATAAAAAGGATATGAACTATATAAATAGACTTGTAGCTACATCCCTACTCCTCTTGTACTTTTAGAAAATGACATCTTTACAGTGCACATATTTTTCCTGTATAGTACCTTGAGTTGTATTGGAAAGTACATGAAATACATAGACTACATTATAAATTATGTGTGGAGTCATTTGTTTCCTTATGACATCATAATAAAACATGCATGTGGAGGAAGTGGACCCCTAAGCTCCTACACGCCTGCACTCTCTATGCGCTGTTGTACATATAGTTTAAAATATTACATACACAAGTAGATTTTCTCTCATCATCTCACTGTATGCCTCTTTTTTATTAGGGCAACAATACTGAAATTTTAAAAAGTACATATTATATAAATGCAACTTTTATGTGCTTTTTCTGTGTTTTAATGGTGTTCCCTCATGATTAATTTACTCAGAGTTATATTTTGATTGATTCATGCATGTTTGAGTAAATAATGATCTAAACGTTAAAACTAAATACGCCATCATTATTTGGGTTGTATTATTTTGCATGGGGCTGCCAATCTTGACAGCAAATAAGTTCTATATGGACATAAACTGTGTATATAAATGGACATAGCTAACGCGGTAGCCGCCGTGTTCCAGTTAGGAAGTGAGCAAGGGCACGCTTCTGACTCCATCAACTTTGGCTCCAATTCACTTTGTATTGAAAAACTGTCGCCTCTCTAACTGCTGCTGTCAGACTCGTCATTTTGGTCTTACAATGTTCGTATTAACCTGCTCTACATGATCCTGGTGTTTTTATTTTATGTTCTCTCTTCTCTTTAATTAGTTTGAGATCTTAACTTTTAATAATAATCATGCATTTAATTTATATTGAGCCTTTTTGACACTCTGACAGAAGCAAGGCAGCCTTTGCAATGCACCATCGGCGCCTCCCATTACCACCAGCACTCACGTAAATACTACATTCATACAAAGCAATGTGGGTGAGGTGTCTCGGCTAAGGACACAACAACAGTTTGTACTAGAGCCACTTCTGCCCCAATGTGACACCTGGTATTCCCAGTGGGGAATAAGATGAGGTCAGGCATTGACAAGCAGGTATGACCACAACTTTTACTGTTTTGACACTGACATGATTATTTAAAAAAAAAAAAGACAGCAATGACTGTCTGGTAGAGAGTCGTGTTCATGTCTCCATGGGGATGTTCTTACTTTGTCTGGAATGTTACACAGTAAGAAATTAAAATTATCTATAAAATGCATGTTTTACATGATTTTTTTGTAAGAAAAACACCTGTAATTAATATAAATGCAAGAGGAGGAGTATACTGTAGGCAAAGCAATAATATCTCAATGGAGACAAGCAGGCAGTTCTCCTAACCAGAAAAGTTACATAGTGCATATTTAATATTGAATTGTATGTATTTATTTCTATTTCCTCATTTTATAGCTATAATTTGTTGTTAAATGTTTTGATTTGTTCATTAAAAAATATACCCATTATCCTCAGGCCTATATTACTGGGACAGCCTCAGTTGCATTATTACTTTATTCAGAAAAAAAAATAAACTGCGTCATACTCTCTGTGGAACTGAAAATGTTAAATGACTTCCTCTAATATCAACATAGCCTATTTTAATCACACCAAATTAGCCTTAAGTGTATTTCATGCCATTACGATATCCCCACTTGCAAATTAGCATGAAGAAACATCATAACACTCCCCTTGTCTGTAAGTGCTGCTGTGATCTCCAAGCAGTCCACCATGGAGGAGAAAGACATGGATCTGTGAAGGCCCCGGGAGCTGGCCTGCATAAGCCACGTTAACAAGCCCGGATACAGGCATGTGCAGTGTGGAGGTGCCCCGCTGTGCTTCACTTTGACACCGGCTATAAACCCACTTTACCATCCTCCTACTGTGTGGTGCTCATTCCGGCCTTTTTAACAATCAGCTCTTTTCTTTCTAGGTCATAGCTGTGACTGCTGCTGCTGCTGCTGAGGCTAACTTTACCAAGCCCCCTCTTGCCTGGAAAAAAACACATTAATGGGCTAAGTGGCATGAATGAGAAATCCGCTTACTCGCTTAAGATTAATTAAGATGCATTTTTTGCACTCAGATGAAATAAGGATTATGTTTTAAATTATGCATTGAGCAGAGTTGTTACATTGGTGTGATAGTTTAATCAAACTGAACACATGCTTATATTTTATTTATGTATATAAATAAAAGTTTAGATTTTTTTCTTTTTACCTTAGAGTAGCTATATATTAAGTAGCTATTTTAAGTGCATTAACTGCACAAGAAAGTAAGAAAACAAATAAAGTACACTTTACTGTTACTCATAGAGAAATTTGTCCTCTAAATTTGACCCATCCTTCAATGGTGCTGGATTAAACCAGGAGCAGTGCAGCGCCCAGGGACCCATCTCCAGAACTTGAGCTAGAGGACTATCTTAGCTGGAGGATTTGACCTATAGTGGATGTTTTGGGTTGATGGGGGAAACGGGAGTGCCCAGAAACCCACCCAGACACGGGGAGAACATACAAACTGCAGGCAAGGCAAGTTTGTTTGTACAGCACAATTCATACAAAAAGTAAGTACTTTGAAAAAAGTATTCACTTTGAATTGAATAAGAAAGACATTAAATCAGAATCAGCACAGCTACAAATTGATCTATAACCACTTTTATTGATTTTCCCCATAGACTTTCCATATATCTGCAAGTTAAAAAACACTTCTTTGTTCTCACCATTAAAGAAATCCGAGTGGACTGCTTTCTCATTGGCTGCCAGGTCCATGAGCAGGCCACTGCTGCCCCCTGCCTGTGGCACACAGAAACAATAGCATAACACAGGTAACCTGTTGTTAAGTTATTATTACATTGCAAACGGTCAACAACGTTATGAGATTGATTACAAAAGAGTTAAAATGTGTGAGAGAAACACAAACACAAGTGTCATTTTCTAAACAACAGGCTACGGAGTGGGGTTAGGTTAATACTCCTTGAAATAAAATAGATAAGAAATAAATGGTTAAACATTAAATCATGGGCTACACAATTTAAAAACAGATATTTTAGCTCACTGTGTATGACTGTCAGTTCAGCCCATCACTTGCTCTGTTATAGCACATTTTTATTATTATTCATGCAAAGGTGAGGGAAAACAGCTTAAATTAAATTTGTACCATGATCACACTGTTATGTTTTACACCGTCTACACACATCATCTGAACATATCCCATTACCAAGCAACAAAGGCGCACCAAAAAGTGAAATAACGTTAACAGTAATGTGACATATTGTGTTAACATTAGCCACTACAGTTTGTCTTTATTCTACACCGACCTCATCCAGATCCACATATGGTCCGGCTCCTTCGGGAAACATCTCGTCCACTGCAGGCTTCATCTTTAAACTGTCTCAATAAAAAATAGAAATTAAGCTTAATGGACGTTTGAAGCCGGCTAAGCTAACAGTATGCAGTATGTAAACAAGCTGTGCAGCACCGAAAGGCGTCCGGAGGACAACACGGAACGGATAAAAGGTTCCTTATTTTTTAAGTGATAATCATGGACCTAATACAGTCCATGGTGATAACACATTGAAATAAAGATTAATGAATGGATGGATGGATGCATGAATAAATACATAAATGAATAAACACATTTAAAATGAAATTAAAAACTATGTCAAAGAAGTTTATTAATATACATTGAATATACAGTTTATTGCACATTACAGTAACATTAAAATACAAATAAAATTATGTTACTTGTTGGTCTAATTATAATTAATAGTAAATTGGTTTATTGTGTATGCTATTTGGAAAAAAGACTACTTTAGACATGCAAAATTAATTAACAAGATACTATTTTATTACTACAATTCTAACATCTCTCTCAGAGATAACTATGTAGGTTTGTTCTTGATCTTTCCTGACAAGTCGTATTGCTTCCTAGTGCTCATTTCCCTGGTTGGTCTCGTATCCAAGGGTGTCCCCCAGGGGCTGCTGGGCGAAGAAGGCACGGGCCATCTCGTTGATGCGGTCATAGGCGCCGATGGATCTGAAGTACTCCACATAGTTCCAGAAGTCTGAGGTGGAATAAGGCCAGTAGGGGACAGCAGGAGCCTCATCATAGGGCACTGAAAAGTAACCCACATAATATTAATTAATACTAACTATATATGTATTGTATCTATTGTCTTCATCTGGGTATAGTACAATTCCACAGATGTATATGTAAATACAAATATAAAGTTTAGATTTTCATAGTCTTAAAACTATGACTTAATTTTTAATAAATGAGAAATTAACATATTACATAATTTTACCATGTCAATAATAATACAATTTTTGCCTACCTCCTTCTGGAACGATAATTCTGGCGTCTGCGAGAAGAGGAAAAACAGACAGAAATGAGCATTCCCAAACATTCCACATTTTTAGGCACAAAGAAGGGATTGAGCTTGGGATCCTGGCAAACGGAGCCTTCTCCCAATGGACTGTGAGATTCCTGCTTCCTCCTCAAATATTTTTACTGAGCATTCACAAACTGTAGGACACACAGTCTAGGGAACTCAGCACAGAGAGACCATTGTGCAAAAAAGTTTAAATAAAATTGTGGTTGGGTATTACTTTTTCTCTTTTCAATTGCAGAAACCAATGCCAAAGTTAGCTGGTAATTTAAAGTTGAACTATGTAACTTTTCAGGTCAGCTACATGTCTGTCTCTCGGGAGACATTATTGCTTATTATAAGAAAGCCACAGAATGTGGCACTGATCTAACTCCCTGGAGACACCAGGTCAAATTGTAGTTCATATCTGTGGAGAGGTGATCCTACTCACAGTAAGAAAGCATGTTTTTCAAGCTGTTTTGAACAATGAAACCAATATGCTAAATATATCACTTTGAAGTAATAATGTGGAACATTCCAAACAAAAAAAAAAAACATCTGAATGGAGACAAAGCATGTGCACCATTCACCAAAAAAGTTACATAGTCCACCTTTAAGTATTGACAATAAAAGTAAATCTCACCACTGAAGTAGCAGACGAAGACACAAAGGAGAACACTCAGCCAGACTAGCCACTTCATAATGACCTTAAAAATAAAAAAAACACAAACCTTCTCAGATTTTTAAATTGTAATTATAAGAAATTTTTTTAAGAATTGTACCTGTAAAGTCTTGTGCAGTTTTGTAGAAGTGCTGCTGTTCACTGAGTGAGTCACTGTGGAGTGTGGGGCTCAGTGTACAGTGGTCCTTACCTCTCTCACGTGCATGAGCATTCACATGTGCACGAGCTTATACAGTCCAAAGGTCCAGAGGGAAGTTTGCATGCAGCTCCTTCTTTGGGCTGTGTGCAAAAGCTGCAGTATATGCTTAACATTCAAAAAGTAATGCATCAAGGAAATCTTCTATCTATTTTCATTACTTAATCAAATTCATGAATAAACCCCAGTCAAAAAGTTTAAGTGTTAATGTTTTATTACACATTATTAATGAAAAGTCCAAACTATGTCTTCAATCACCGAACAGTCACTGCAGTATCTAACTGAAGTATTTAATTAAATTAAAGTCACCATCTGTAATTAGACTGTTGTATTATCACATATCACCCCAGAAGGACACCCGAGAGCACAGGGGAGCTTGAAAAAAGCCAGGTGTGGGGGAGGGGCCAGGTGAGATGAGGAAGGAACAGGTTTCACATCTGTCATCTACTAATGTGTACTGTACACCCCATTCCACAATAGAACCAAAAGTCTCTCACAGGGTGTTCAGATCACATCCGGTCTGGTCTGTAGGGATGAGCTGGCACAGTTTGACTCCTGCTCTCTGGAGCTCTGCCTCAGCCCTGGCTCTGCTCTCTGTAGACAGGGTACGATTTCGGGCCAAGATCCAAGCAAACTCCACTTTAAAGAGCCGCATGATATCAGTGCAGGAGTACACCACGGTAACGCTGGTGTAGTCTGTGTACAGCACCCAGTATGTGCCCACGGGAGACGCTGGGGACAGGGGAGAAATGTCATTACATAATTGACACTGGTCCATTAACTTGACTAATTTTGTGCTATGGCATTTCAATATAGAAAGCAGCAGCATTTATGTGTTTTTACTTTTGAAACGTTGCAACACAACATTTTTGAACGCTATATGCATGATCTGGAGTATATATTTTGTAGAATGCAGGGTGAGCAGTAGGCGGAGATTGGGTAGGTGACAGCAGACATTTTGTGAGCACAAGACAATCCACGATTACTCAAACATGCATGAATCAACCAGAAAAATAAAAATGGTTAAAAGCTGATAAATGTTTTACATACATCATTATATCATAAAATGAATGTAATAAAACTATTAACTAGCTGTTGTTGGCTCAGAACATTAAAGTGTTTGAAACAGCAGCATCACAGAACGGGAGAGGAAGAAGCTGGACAAGGTCATCAAGAAGTCCAGCTCCGTCCTGGGCTATCCTCTGGACTCAGTGCAGGAGGTGGGGGACAGGAGGGTCCTTGCTAAGATCATCTCTATGCTGGACCATGAGTCTCACCACCTGCAGGACGCTCTATCTGCCCTGGAGAGCAGCTTCAGTGACAAACTGATTCACCCTCGCTGTGTGAAGGAGGTTTCACAGGTCTTTCCTTCCTGCTGCTGTCAGACTGTATAATGAACACTGTTAACACTGAACATGTGTCATTCAACCATACCCATGTGCAATACTCAAGTCACTTTACGGAGATGTATATCTGTATGTATATATATATATGTGTATATATTAGAGTTTATTTTAAAGTCTAATTCTTAAATTATTTCTAGCTATTTATCTATTATCTTGTTTTATTGCATGTGCGATTTTCCTTCTGTTCTCTAACTGTGCGGTGCAATATTGGAATTTCCCCACTGTGGGACTAATAAAGGCATATCTTATCTAATGTACTGTTCCATAATTAATTGAAGAACACTATTACTATTTCAGTCCGTTTTGTGAAAAGTTACCTGTGTCTTCTTTATCCTGGGATGTGTTGATATTGGGTATTTTTCCACATAATTTTAATATTTAATAACAGTTTAAAAGGCAGATTGGTGCATCTGCATGAAACAATTTCACTTTGGGTAGTAGATATAACAAAAGTAGTACTTACAGAAGGAGAACCCAACCCCGAGTTTGGCTGGTTCTGACTGGTTTTTGACAACTGCAGTGCCCTCTATTGGTGTTAATTTTCCCGGCTCCTCCCTACCACAAAACAGTTTTAATGCGTATTCAACAAAAGGTTACTTAGAAGACTAGAATGGCAATTAGCACGTTTAACTTATTTTGTAATACTTATTATGTACATTCTATATGCACTGCCACTTTAAACATAGATGTTGTCTTGCTGTTTTTCACCATGTCAGCTCTGCCTGATCAAAGTCTGGATCCCATAGCATATTAGAGACTGTTTTAGAGTAACATTAAAAACGTATTCAACTGTATCCACGTAGCTTCTTTCTTTCTCGCAGACTCGCATACTCACATCTGTTTGTTGAGCACCTGGATAGTCCCATCTTGTCTTAGAGCATAATTAGCCTCGATGCATTTCCCTCTCTCAAAGGATGCTGGGAGTTTGGTTATCTCAAACCAGCGGCCCAGGTACTGTAAAAATATAACATTAAGTCCTAAATTTACAGTTTTGTGGAACTGTGGAACACTTAAACAGTACATATTGACCCCCACAATTCAGGTAGGCCTAGACCCACAGAAATATTACTGAAAATGGGACTAAACATCTAAACTCCGCCCACAACCACATTGCAAATAGAGTTGCAAAACTGTGTAGTAGTGAAGGCCTAAAAAAGAGCGTGAGAGGGCAGAAATTGTGGGGTGTGGGAATATGAGGAACGGAGTAATTGGTCTAACACGTATCTATACTTCAAAGAAACACCTGGCTATAATCAGAGCAGTCTTGTCTGATGTTACCAACTACTTGAAACTGCAGAGGCCACTGAAGGCAGCACAAACAGATTTAGGAGTGTTTGACCAGAAAGCTGCAAATTCACCTAGTTTGCAAGTTGTGGGAACAGTAGACAATGCTATTAAAAAACCATAAATACAGTTTAGTAGCAAAATAAGTGGATTTAGTGTTTAGTTCCAGCTGAAATATTTGTCATTTTGCTTTGGTCTTGTTGCATGACTTACCCGCTGCAAGTCAAACGGATTCTGTACAGTAACATGTGGACATGGCCCACAGCTGAATGTCTGAGCTGACACCAGAGGAGCCACCAGGAGAAGGAGGTACACCCACATGACTGCAGTGCACAGGTACAAAAGAGTAGAGTAATAATACTTAAAACACTTCAACTGATTACAAATGTGAGATCCAAACAGAGGTTTAAAATATGTAAAATATGCAGTTTTCTCACTTGCAATGTGGGTTTAACATTTTAGAAAGAAAATCAGCCCTAACTGATTTTCACTTGTATTCAAACAGATACCTTAATACAGGTAAGCAAGACACAAGACACACATAACACATTTTTGCAAACTTAAAACTGAGTTGAAAAATTCTAATATATATATATATATATATATTTTTTTTTTTTTTTAAAGATAGAAATAATCACTGTTGGTGTCATAATTTTCAGCTAAATGTAAACTAGTATCAATTGAATCTAATTTCACTTTACGAAAATAAATAAATACATAAATAAATGCACTCTCTGAACATGTGTCTACATTCCATTAGTGGCCACACCTGTTTGACTAGTTTTCATTTGATTGAGTGGGTGCCTTTGTTTGTGCAACAATAACACGTTAAATAAGCCCTACAGTAATGAGAAGTCCAAAATACTGTAGTGTTCATGTAGACTCATAACACATTTCAGCAACACAAAATAATACTAAATGAAATAAGTATGGAGATTTATTTACAAGCAATACCATTTATAAGTTATTGTATATAGTCAAGTGAAGTAAAACTACAAATACGCAAGTAAAATATCAGTGTAAATACTATCATGTACTTCTAGTCTGTATAGGGTACTGCAATGGTTGTAAAACTACCACCTAAGGTAATATCCTGAGTATGAACAGATCTAGACCCAGAATATTGGGTCTAATTTAGGGCTAAACCAGGCCTAAAATAAGACTAAACCATGGATAAGATAGTTCTAAATAATTAAACCCAAAGGACCACAAAAAATGTATTTATTTGTCTCTGATTTAAACAAATACTCAAACTGGAACGCCACAGTTTTAGAAACACTAGTGTTTTGTGTTATATCAGGGCTGCATTCTCAAACCAGAACTAAACCATTACGAGGCCAGGACCAAACTACAACTAAACCAAGACTTTATTAATCATAATGCACAGCTGGCAACTACAGTGTAACTAAGAATTACATTTATTCCCTCAATATTTGAGTTTAAAAATGACTTGTTGCTTACCTGTGGTGTGAAGCTGAGGTGTAGGTGCAGTCCTGCTTTGTCTGAAAACACTCTCAGGCACGCCCGTAGACTATATTGCAGTTTAGGTTACATGAGTCACGTGTAAAAGCAGCCACTAGGAGCGTTGTTATCAAACATCCCAAGTGTAATGTCACTATTGTATAATAAGCATAATAAAGTCATCCAGGATCACACATTATAACTTTAGCTTTTTGTGCTGTTTCGTCCATTGTTCAGTCTTGGTTTAAATGGCCAAATGTCATGCAGCTTTGGGGTACATTCACTATCAATACATCAAAAGTGGGACTAAGCTGGAACTAGATGTGGACCAACATCTGGACCAGAACTAAACACAAGGACCAGAACAGGACCAAACTAACTCTACATCAGGACTAAACAAGGATCAAACCAGAACAAATGTGAAAGCTGAATCTCTAGGCAATTCAGTCAAAAATGAATGCATTAAAATGTCTTTAAATACAAAATATACAAAGGACAAAACCTGCTCCATAGACATACTCAATTAAGGTAAAATAAATTATTAAATAAAGAAAGAAACATTACTATTACATTAAATGGTATTATGAGCTATTGTTGTATTTTTCTCTGATTATAAGATTGTTTCCTGTTCACCTCTAGTTTAAGGGTTTGGATCTCACTCCCATTGTCACCTTCTATTATTCTTAGATTGTTATTCCCGGTTGATAATACCGATTGATAATAAACATATCTGTACATTTAGTTAGTGTTTTAGTCATAAGTACTTTCTGATCTGCTTCTATTTAGTATTTGTGAGAAAATTACATTGCCAAAATTAACACTGCGTTTATCCTTTCAATTCCACTAGATAAATGCACATACACTACATGCATTTTGACCTGCCAATTTAAAAT
The DNA here is from genome assembly GCA_019594935.1 of Periophthalmus modestus. NCBI lineage: Eukaryota > Metazoa > Chordata > Actinopteri > Gobiiformes > Gobiidae > Periophthalmus > Periophthalmus modestus. Next base: position 5,925,973 of record JAIEZT010000021.1, read on the forward strand.
CACATCTCAGTGCAATAAATGTTTTTTTTTCATTGCATATTATTTATTGTAAAAAGATATAGTATATTGTATGCATTTATATATTGTATGTCATTACATGCATTTACTCTTTAAAAAGCCCTTGAAAATTAAAATTTTAGATTAATCATTCCTCTATCAGTCATCATTATCATCATCATACTATATTCTGTGTATAAATAAGTGCATACCTAGTCCACATCAGTCCAAAACGTCCCTTAGGTCAGTACTTCAAACCTCACATAGTGTCATCCAAACAGCCAGTCTGCTCCGTCGGTATCAGCTCACATGGTTTGACTCCTGCTTTCTCCAGGATTTCTGTAGCGTTCCTCATGGTCTCCTCAGATGGGAATCGGGACCGGGCCAGGATCCAGGCGTAGTCCACGTGAGAGACCCGCAGTATATCGGTGCAGGAGTAGACCACAGCAATGCTGGTGTAGTCTGTGTACAGTACCCAGTATGTACCTACAGGAGATACTGGGGACAGAAAGAAAGAAATGTGTATATGCGTGTGTGTTTGGTGTATTGAGTAACTGATCGTTACTCAGTGGTGGAAAGTAGTAGTATACAAAAACTGTACAAGGCAAAGTACAGTTACTTGTCTAACAATGTACCTGGTTACAAGTACAGGTAGGGCCGCCAATTTTGTACTGACAGTCACAGAATGTAACTTTTTTAGTCAATTAAAGTACTAAAATACATTTTCATTTTGGTCTAGCACTGAAAAACATATGTCCTTACTGTGAGGAGGCTTGCCTCTCCACAAATCTGACTCTTATTTGACCTCCTTCTGCTTGTTTCCATGGAAATGTCATGCAATTGGCAATACATTTTCCACACTATGACACTTATCTCCCAGGAGAATGTATGGTTTTACCTTTCTATTTCCCTGGAATCTTGCAACCTCCACAAAGTTACGTACTGTACCTTTAAATCAGTGACGTGCGGTGAGGTTCATGGCTGGTGAGGCACTGATGTCGTCACAATCAGATTTACAAACATATAAACCAGGTGTCAGTACATTTGGCCCGTTTCTCTCTCAGTGACTTGGGGCTAGAATAAAAAATCATTTCAAAATAAAAGTTCCGAAATCCATATAAAATAACTCTAATGGTATGAAATAAAAAGCTGGTTTTGTATTGTTTTTTATCCTTCTTCTGGTTCCCCAATTTTCAATGGATTGAAGCCATTGAAGTTCTTACCATTTTGTACCACTCTGTTTGAAAAGAGCGAGTCTTTCGTCCCGTCGTCTGGCGCAAACCATTTAGCTCCATTAGCGTTGGTCTTCCTTTAATTATAACCCCCTGCTTCGACTGAAAGTCCAGTTTAGAAAATTGCTTGAGCTTTAATATGTAATCTTCCTCCATTTAAAAAGTAGGGCCAGACATGAAGAAAAAAGTGAACGGATTGCTAAACTTGATTTGCTAACTCTAAATTGTAGCTTGCTGTCACTATTCTGTGGCCCCTATTCTGCAGGAGTTGACAGGTGAGGCACTGCCTCACCTGCCTCCCCTGACTGCACGTCACTGCTTTAAATAATACCTTAACCCTAACTTCTATCCCCAATCCCTTAGTGTAAGGTATAGTTATCATAAAGTGGTAAGAATAATACCACTCGAAGTACTAGTTACTCTTTTACACAAGTTTATAGCATTTTAGATCTGTGTTTTTTATGTGTTGTATGTCTGTAGGTATAGAAATTACACATGTCAAAATTTCACATATCGACCTATATCAATATAATCGTAGATATATTGCTCATCACTTATTTCTGGTAGGCTGTGATGCTCAATATATACATTAAAAGTGTGTCCAAATGTACTTACAGAAAGAGAAGCTAACCCCAAGTTTGGCTGGCTCTTTAGGGTCTGTAACCACCGCAGTGCCTTCTATACTCCTCCCTCTCTGCTCCCTATGGCACAAAGGACAAGGACATGCAAATACAGAAAACAAACTGAACTAAACTAAAAAAAAAGCAACTGTGATCTTCATATAATTTGAAGATACGGTAGGCCTACATGATTATATCTCCATACCCACATCTGTTTGTTGAGAACCTGAATGGTCCCATCTTCTCTAAGAGCGTAGTTAGCCTCGATGCACTTTCCACTCTCAAAGGATGCTGGTAGTTTGGTTATCTCAAACCAGCGGCCCAGGTACTGTCAAAAGATGTTTGTCAATTAGGTTTTTATATACTGTCTACTACACCACTGTTGCTACGACTACTATTTCTACCACTACTACTACATGTAGCGAAGGTTTCAAAGGTGGTCATCTGAACACTGTTTTTGCAATGAAGATGTTTTGGCTCTCATCCAGAAGCAATTTTCAATTTTATGGCACTGGCTTGAGGCACTAGGATTTATACTCCGAGTTAGAGACGAAGTCTAGCCTCAAAAGGAGAAGTTTTAGAGTGAAACTGCCCTGTCCTTGTTTACTAGTTAACTTAATTGTGGGTCGTTATGCCCCTATTTCTACTACTATCTATTACTACTATTACAACAACACTTTATATTTTTACTATTACCACAAAAACTACTGCTACCACTTCAATCTTCTATTTATATTGCTACTACAGCTACTATTGTTACTACTGCTACTACAACATGATAGGATACAACACTGATAGTTATTTTTAGGGGACAACATTTATCGTGGGCTCTTTTTCTTTGAACTAGTGGGTAACCTTTTGTTATTTTTTTGCACTATGATAAGATCTGAGCTGTAGAGGTTTGAATAAATAACTTACATGACTCATTAAGTGCTTAATTTATCTATTGCAGCTCATGTTTATTCACAATACTATACATTTTTAGGGCTGCAACAAATTACTATTTTAGTAGTCAACTAATCAAAGAATTATTTCTATTGTAAATTTAGATTTTCAAAACACATTTTCAGCCAGATAAAGACTGAAGGCTTCTAAATAGGCTATATGTACAAATAAAGTGTATAATTGTACTTGTAGTATTGCTGCTACTGCTACTACAAAGTTATTTATTTCAGAAGTAATTTTGTATAATTACCCGGTACAGGTCAAATCCCGGCTGCACACCGATGGCTGGACATGGGCCACAGCGCAGAGTCTGAGCGGACACCAGAGGAGTGACGAACAGGAAGAAGTGCACCCACCACATGACTCCACCACTGCACAGGAAGGATCAAGTAGATTAGCAAATACTTATCTCCCTAAACACTATATACCTAGGACTAAAATGATAGACCTTTACCTAAAAATCTCTTGTTTATTTAAAGTATTTATTTAAATATATGTAATTGAATTTTTAAAGTGGACAGAACATACTTTACATACCCTACATACAGTACACATACCAATACATTCTTTTAGTGAACCCACCTGTTAGTCTGGTTTTATATTCAGTGGTGTTTTTTTTTTGTTTGTGCAAAATGACACATTAAGAGTAAATCTTACATTAAATGTCAATTATAACACTTCCAGACTATTAGAATGGCAATCTGTTTGAGAACATGGTTACTACCATTTGACTTTCTACTCTATGAATAAAGTACATATAGTTGCATGGTGATTGTACCATACTGTAAATATAATGTACCAAGTTTACCAAATATCTGCAGTTGCTAATCCCAGCAACCACAGCCTATTAGCCTAATGCAAAGAATTACCATTTCTCTCAGCATGTTTTGAGTTAAAGTTCTTACCTGTGTAAAAGCTGAAGTGCAGGTGCAGTTCTGCTTTGTCTGAAAACACTCCCAGACATGTCCACAGTTGTTACGTCACAGCACACCCAGTGGGGTCAGCAGGCGCCACCCTCCCACACAGCCAGAAACAACTACACTATATATCAAAACCATACACTTGATCATGTAAAGAGGAGGTGCCCAACTTTTTTTCCCCAAAGATCCCCATTTTACCTGTGAACATGGTGGTGACCCTGAGACTACCTAAGAAGCTATTGTCTTATACAAAAAAGATTATATTTTCTGCTTAATAGAGATGTTAGAAAAATAATGATTATAAAATTCTGTCTCCATTCCTTCATAAAAAATCTAGTTATATAAGAATCCCTGGGTGCCCTCTGAGAATCTTTGGGGTCCCAACCCTTAGGTTGGGAATGAGACTGATGTAAAGGTTTGTGTTTTTAAAAAAATGTAATTTAGTTTTTGCAGAGAGTAAAGTGTTCCCTCTCAATGAGGTAGTTTAGACCTCTACAAACATGTTCTGAAATACATGAGATACATGTATTGGTTTAGCTCTGCATACTTCTCTCATGAGTTAATTGTACTCCTGGAAATTTTTAATATACAAACTAAATATTCATGATATTAATCGCAGTGCAATTCATTCTAGCCTTTTAAAAAAGTGCAATGTTTTTTTCTGGCTGAAGCAATCTTTTAGTATATTTTTTAAATAATTGTCAAGGTAACTGTAACGTTAATGAGTAATTAAGTGAGAACGAGATAATTTTGGTAACAAAACTCCAAACACATTACTCATTAACTCAGTATTCATTAAAATATGAATATGTTCAACATATTAAAGTTTATTGTAAAAATTACATTTAATTGTCTTCAGTTGTAAAATAAATAGGCAGGAACAATTAAGCTATTTTACTTAATAATTAAAGGAACTTTATGTAAGATTTTGATTTATATTCAATAAACTTTGACCTATTTGAACATGTTCAAATAAAATATGGGTTTTACTGGTGACAGTCCTAATGGTAATTTATTCAGTACAAAAACACTTGACATAATGTTTCATTTATTTATGTTCTCAACATGATAATCCAATCAGAAAGGAGAATGACCCTCACACAAGTCTTTCATTTAAGTTTCCATTTTCAATGTTGAAATCCAGTTGGTTTAAACCTAAAATGATTTGGTCTGATCTGAATGGTCACTACCTAAACCCCAGCAACTGCAGTTAATCATGAATCAGTGCTAGTGCAGCCTCTGCAGCTCAGTGAGTGAATTCTGGAGGTTCTGAGCGTTCACATGAGGCATGGACCGCCCATATATTAAGAATGAGAAAGGCACTGGCAACCCAGGTTTATTGTGATTGTAGGTGGCTATCTTTAAAAATCAAAAAACAGTAAGAGTGCAGGCCATATAGAGTTCCTTTAAAATTTTCAGCAAGACACAAATTAGTTAATTCAAATTTACTTGTACGTATTGTTAAGATTTTATTGTTATGATATAATCAAAATTCTGTGGTGTTCAAGTATTTTATTCAGCCTATATAGAAATCAGCAAATACCTCCGACCAGCACTCTGCCCTCACACATATCTGAATCCTGTATTTGTAAAAAATATCTCAGCTCCACATTTGTAAAAACTTATCTCCGCTCTGACTCTGTCTTTATTCATCCTTGCATAACTCTTGGTCGGTGGACCTCATCTTGAACAGGTCCACCCCCTCCTCCAGCAGCAGTCCCTGGGCGTAGCGTGTGGCCTCGGCAGGCAGGAAGCGAGAGCGCCCCAGGATCCAGGCATACTCCACGTGGAAGATGCGCAGGACATCAGTGCATGAGTACACCACGGCCACAGTGGTATAGTCTGTGGAGAGCACCCAGTACGGGCTGTATGGAGTAACTGCAGCAGGGAGACACAGGGCATAATGTTAAACTATAGACATTTTATAAGCAGAGAGGGGGAGAAGGAGAGAGAGAGAGAGAGGGGGGTTATTCATTTTTTTCTTTTTATTCCATATACAGTTATTTTCCCTTGAAAAAAAAAAAACTTAGAGTTAGAGTTTGTTTTATTCAGATCAGTATTGAAAGTCAATGCTCTTTACATCAAATTCATTCAGTCATTTCACGACTGAGAGCATAGACAGTGTATGAATGAGAGGTACAGCTGGTAAAAGTAACAAAAACAGATTTATTATTCATTACAATTCATAAAGTTAATTTTTCCAATGAATGAATATTGCTTGAGCATATACATTCATATTGATATTGACAGAAGTGATATAAAACATGACAGTCCGGTACACTCACAGTAGGAGAAGCTGATCCCGAGTTTGGACGCTTCTCTTGGGTCTGGGGTGATCATGGTGCCCTCCACTTTCCTCGTCTTGTCTTTACTGCCACACAAATTAACGCAATTAGAAGACTCTTAAATACGTCCATGATTAGAAGTAAAGAAACTGAAGTTATAATCCCTTAAAGAGTTAGCTAACCTGCATTATAAAGAGCACATCGAGTCATTCAAATCAAACGTTTTCATTGGCTGTTCTCTGCGCGTTAAACTGATTCAGCCAATCACATTTAAGAGAATGAGCGCGCGCCTACAGCTAACTCTCGCAGGCTACATAAATTAGCATATTTGTTGTGGGCATTTTCTAAACTATAACAAGCAAAATGAAGAGTATATAAACGTTTTAGGTAAATGAAAAATACGTAAGTAAAAATTGTTTTGATACAGTTTAGGGTAGACAGAGAAAATGTACATGTACACGTACTCAGCTAGCTTTGTTTTTAAGCTAATAGTTTCTAACGCTTCTAACTGAATGGACAAATAAACCACCAAAAGAGCGTACCAAACACATAAATGATGATAATTAATTTCAAATATAGAACCTGACTACTTTTTAAAGTCAAGTAACCTAAAGTGATTGTTCAGCTATACCATAGGCAATAGATAATTTCAGACAAGTCTACTTACTAATACTGTTTGTGGATCACCTGGATGGTCCCATCTTTTCTCACGTCAAAGTTGGATTCGATGCACTTCCCTTTGGCAAAGGATGCTGGGAGCTTCTCTATCTCATACCAGCGACCCAGGTACTGTCAGAGGTAATGTGTTAAACTGAGCGTGCTGTTAAACTGTGTGTACATAAAGCTCATATACACAGAAACTCATGTGTGTTTACCTTCTGCAGACTGAAGCCCGGCTGCACTTTGGGAGAGGGACAGGGGCCCCAGTGGTAGGTCTGAGCCGACAGCAGAGGCAGCAGGAGGGAGAGCAGGTACAGCCGCCACATGACTGCTCTCGGCAAGGAGGGCACAGATGAAAAAGTGCTTATACTTTGATTCTTGCCACACACCAGTCACAATTATGCAGGTTAGGTGGATGGAAGAAGTGTCTTTCCCAATGACACAATGGCCATATGAACTGGGGATCTGCACTCTCAACTTCTTGCAATGTGTTTTTAAAATATAGGTCCAATACCAATAGATGTATCATATAGAGATTTTGAACATAGAAAAAGATGAAGTTAAAATCTGTCAACTGGACAAAACGTTGTTTCTTCAGTTCTGATCAGATTGCTGGTGAAAATCACCAGCAATCTGATCAGAACTGAAGAAGCGGCTTAGATGAGCAGCGAAACGTCTTCACTCCTACAACGATTTGTCCAGTTGACAGATTTTACCTACGACTGAGGGTTTACACAGATATTTTGAACATAGACGTTGACACAATTTATTCTTGATCTACTGTTATTTCAAATCAGTTTTGTGTTAATGTGTGAAAAAATAAATATAGCAGTAATCAATGCTAATAGGCTTATAAATAGGTTAGTACTGTTTTCAAAATATAAACTAAACATTAAAGAAGTTGTCAGTATTTTAATATCTTATTATCTTCCCTGACATATGTACATTTTCACACAAGATTGTATTTAACAAGACAATTAGCAAAAATGTTGTTTATCTTTATCATAATAATTTTGTCCAATCAAAAATGTTTAAGCAAATAAGAAAAATATTTAAAACTTCTCTTACCTTGTGGTTGTGAAAAGCGCTGCTTTGTCTAAAACAGTTTCTCCTTCTACCACAGACTCAGAGTTCACATGATGTCACTGGCCTCTCAGTGTCACCATTGTCATCATGTGCACATTCTCCTGAGCTTAACTATGATGCACACAGAAGGCTTCATCTGTTCACTGCACAGGGGAGGATTGTCTTGCTGGGGTCAGTAAACACATGGTCCTAAATATTTAACATAATTTTTAGGCCAGCAGTCAGTGTTGAAGAATGCTTATTTTACTGTAGCGAATAGTGGTTTTTCTCTTTGATTCCACAAGATGGCAGCAAATCCCTATTATAAATTCAGATCTAGTTGCATTTTATCATAACATAAACATAACACTGTCATAGTCTTACTGTATTTTATTCACAAGTTGGAGAAGTTTTCTATTTTTATTTTTCATACATCTGTCCTATTGGTGGGTGTCGCATGACATCACAACATTCTATAGGCCAATAATATTTCATTATTTCTATAATAAAAATATAACTTTATTATAGAAACAATGTAATTTTATTATAGAAACAATCTTCTACATCTTGTATCCAATTGAATTACAGAAAATAAAGTGTTCAAGCAACCTTTCTTTCTGTACTAGATGATGAGATATAATGTAAATGCAGACTTCAGGCTCTACTTTGAAACCTTCAGATACACTCTTTCACTCAGCCCTTAGTTCATTTATAAGGGACAATTTGATAGACTGCCTAAATATGTGCCTGTTTGTTGTTGGGCTCTGATACCTTGATAACTTTGATATTCTTATTTTGCTTCCCAAAAATGGACATGCAAAACCAGATGCATTGGATAAATGTAATCTGGTGATAAACATTTATAATCACACCTGCACCTGTTTTTAATGTTTTAAATGGATCTGCGCAGTTATGTTTAGTTTATGTTTGTATTGTACTGTATTGTAACAGGGTGCTCATGAAAGAGTGTGGTACTCTCATTGGGCTCTCCCTGTATAAAGACAAATTAATAATATTTTTATTTCTAATTTTTCATCTATCCTATTACTGGGTTTTCAGAAGACATCACAACATTTTATAGGCCGATAATATTTAATACCGATGGGGGCAGCTAAAATGAATATAGTTAAATACAGATTTTTGTTGTACTACAGTGAGATCTTGGATCTAGTCGTAGAAATGATCAGGCTCAACAATTAATTATTTTCCTATTTGGGTATTGTATTTATTGAATAAATGCAAGAATGTAAATTTGAATGCTATACTGTGGAATATTCCAGGTAAAGCAATAACATCTCCATGGAGACAGATAGCTGGTGGATCACCACCTTTAAGTATTTCACAACACACAGGTTAAAGGAACCATATGCAAGATTTAGATTTTAAATTATATAAACATGACCTGTGTCCCCTGATATAACAGAAATGTTCAAATTACATTTTGCCAATAAATATGCTGATTTGTTTGCATTACGAAACATTGGGCATGATGGCTACGGTTTTGTAATGTTAATTTGGTGTTTTGGTTCTCAAGACATCCAATCAGACAGCAAAATGAGCCTCACTTGTTTGTGCCAATGCTGAAATCCATTTGGTTTAAACCTAAAAGGATGAGTGAGGTTCTGAGCTTACACAGGAGGCAGGGCCTGTCCATATACTGAGAATGAGAAAAACTTGTATTTGTCCTCTGCAGGCTAGGTACAGTTCTTTACTGTCAGATAATAGTAGGCTGTATATTTATTAATACATATACAAGTACAATGATCCACACAACACACAATGTATAAAGAATATTTATTTCCAGTGTCTGAGGAAAGGCTTTGCCCATGTAATGCTCTACAGAGGCTGGATATTTGACTTTTGAGAAACCTTGTCCCATGCAGTTTTGTCTCTTTCGCTCCCAGTTCTGGCCATGCATTGTGCTGCATTAGAAGAGTACAGACGGGAAGGTAAACATACATGGTCGGATGCACCAATATTTGGATAGAAAACAGGGAAACTAACTCCACATAAAATTACTGGAATGCCTGAATTAATCTGTTGATTTCCAAGTGTGTGTAAAATTCTTATCTTGACAACTGTTGGTACAAACTGTTAAAAACACAAAAACAAAAGAGGCACTTTCATTTTTGAGATAAAATAAAAACCATATATGTAAAAAAGTACTGACTAAAACTTACCTACTGTACCAAGCATTCCATAGTCTAGTATCAGCATTTCAGTCTTTGATAAAAGCACTCCTTCAGCTAAAGTCTGGCTGTTGTGACAGTACAGTGAAACTTGAGTCCCACAGCACTCAGCTCAGAAAGCAGCCCCACTATATCCACTTATTCAAGTACAGCCATCATATAAACATGGATCTAATAATGACTCTTCATCAAATGTGTTAGTCCTCACACAAATACATTCTCCATATCATTTAGGACAGGAAGAATTGAACCAGGATTCTGAAAAGGCCTCCTTATATAATAGTCTAATATCCCTGTCACCCTTTGGTGCAAAACGACATTCATTTGGAGTGGCTAAGAAGTGCATCAACAAAACTATTTACCATGGAACATTATCTAAAAGAAATTCTCTGCACCTTATTTATTCAATGTCAACCAGCACCAAAACAGGTGAGAAACTAACCAGCAGAGTTGTAAAAAGGGATGTGCTAATCCAATTTTGGATATAGCCATTAAGTGCTTATAAAGAACATTAGATTACATAACATTATTTTTTATTACATTTAATTTGCCACTGGGAAATTTGACTTGTACTATTTGTAAACTTGTCAACACACTGTTGAACACATTTCTACAATAATCTTGTGATATTTTTAATAAAAATGACCAAAAATGAGGATTTGGTACAAACCCTGACTTGCACTTCAAAGCCACTGTAACTTCCATCACGTCACACATTCTTGCTTTTCTTGCAGGAGGAAGATAAATTTTCCATATCCCATCCAAAACTGCCAACTAATTACAAACATGAACATGTTTACGTTATTCAAAGCATTATGCAGGCCTATACACATATGTACATAGATACATGAAGTAAAAAAAATATTGTGCAATAATAAACGTCCATACAGATGACACAGCAGTGTCCATGTTGTCCTTTCACAGATACTGATAGAAGCGTGATCGGACCACCTGTGCCCCTGACAGTTTGTGAGGGTGTGCGTCTGCTCCCAGAACTGCTTTACTCTGCACCCCACTCCCATTCACTCCTGCTGACTGCTGTGCACTGGAGGAGGCAGCAGGGGGTGCTGGCTGCTCAGAGTCCAGACACTCGTCCTCAGGCATAGCTTTAGGAGCCAGCTGTGGATTAGACTTAGCTCCTCCACTGCGCTCTTTTGGCGGCCAGTCCTTTATGGCAAAGTCTTGAGAAGAGAACCGAGGCTTAAAGTTTTCCAAAGTGGAGATGTCCGCTGCTTGGTCCACTCCACCTTGTTCCCTCCAGTCGTTGATGACCGCTAGTTCTGCAAAGTCCCTCTGACCCCCCATTGTATGCCTTCTGCGAATGTTCTTTTTCTTACTACTGCGAGTCTCTGGGTTCTTCTGGATGCTAAACATGTCATCTGCAGAGGTACGTAGTCTCAACTTGAGGCGTTCTGTGATCTTGAGGTGCCAAGCCGGTTCAGAGCGCTCAGATTCGCTTCTAGAAGATGAGCTGAGACTGCTTGTGGACCTACCTTTCCTCATCACCTCTAATACTCGGGCCAAGCGCGTTGACGATTCTGATCTCCCTTCACCACTACGCTCTCCGCTCGCGATTACACCCTCTACAGACGACTCACTGTCTGTCTTGTTCCTCAAAGACCACCTTCTGGACAACGTATCACCGTCAATCAGTTTGTGTGATGGAAAGAGGCGACGAGATTCCATTCTTTGTCCACCATTTCCTTCTACTTTCGCTTCCGGTTTTCCTTGCTCAGTCGCCTGGCTTTTTCCTGGGCATGGTGTGGACTGGCTATTACCCCCCGTGGGTGCAAAAACAGGAAATTCACTTTCGCTATCCGTCTCCATCGGCCGTCCTTCACTTATCAGCTCGCTTCTCTCGTCATCAGCCTCTTCTCCGCCTTGTAGCTCGGGACTCAGAACACTGGATTCTGCTCCAGTCAGGAACGTGATTGAGGAGTTTGTGGAGTAGTCAGAAGTAATGGAGCTCACCTCAGCACCCAAGGATGCTCCTGCACCCACAACTGGACCCAGAGGTGCTTCCGATAACGAAACACTACATTTCTTTGGCTGGGAAAGTGGGACCGAAGCACCGGAACTCATAGTGCCAAGATCGCTGGTCTCATCGATAGAAGGAGGGTCGGACAAAGATGGCTTTCCCAGTCGAATTATGATGGGAGACTTGTTCGGTGAATGAGAATGAGAAGACGATGGGTGTTTGGCTAGCTCTTTTAGAAAATTTCTGTGTTCTTTTTTGGTTTTCATCGCTAGCTCCGCAGTCCTCCCGTTTTCCTTTTTCTCTGTGATCTGTTGCTTGGTGCTGCCTTTAGAGTTGACCTCTGCTGGCTTATGGGTTGAGTTGTCCTTTTTGGTGAATACAGAGTCGAGGTCGTCATCAGAGCTGCTGGGCTGAGGCTTCTCCTTTGACTTCTTTCTTTTGCGGCTGGCTGCAGCAAAGATAGAGGAGACTAGGAGCTCTCTGCTGTATTGGTCCTTCCCTGAACCCCAGGAACCCTATGGGAAAAAGGCAAATAAGAGCAGATTGACATACTTGCATTCGGTTCAAGGTATGATTGAAGTATCTCGTCACTGCTAATAGGATTGAACGAACGAAAACAGATAAAAAATGTTAATAATATTATAACAACTAATTGAAAAATGTAACAAAAAGATATAAAAAGTGAAATTATAACATGTAGGCTACTGACTGCTTCTAGTAATAAGCATATCAGTTTAACAGTTCAGTTGCCTTTATCAATACCACCAATCGTAAATCTAACGGAAAAAAGTAAATAAATAAATGATTCAAAATAAGATGGAAAAAATAAAGTAAATATTATAACCACAATTTAAAATCTTAACCCCTGCCTCAAAACACAGTGTGTACTCCACCTGCTCCCATGAAGTACATTTTGACAAAGACAGAAAGAGGGACATTAACATTCAATAAGTGACATTTGCTGCTCTCCATGCTGGCGTTGAAATGCATTGCAGTACAGTCACTTGCAGTGTAACAAGCTGTCATGAACAGAACATAAACCAAAAGCAGAGCAATGATAATGATTTGCAAATGTTTTTTTTTTTTGAAGCATTGTGTGAGACATTTATCTGCAAGCTATAAATGCATTTGCATGACCACTTTAGGGCTGATGTAAGCAGGTAAGTATTAAGTTCACCTGAATTCTTATTTGACTGCATGACTTCATTTTTTCTCCAGTCAGTGAAGCAGTGATCACCCACTTCCAGATGCAAATTTACCATATTTTTTTTTTCAACAGACTATTTGAATAAAATAAAAATGCTAAAATAAATCAGTTTGGAAAAGTCTATGGGGAAAATGACTGGGAATGCATTTCCAGAAAGTTTGCAGGCTTTGACTGCTGAGCTCCACTGACAAGCCTCGGCAAGCACATGTGATGAAGTACTCTTGATTGCTCTCCCGGTCACCTACCTCATCCTACACTAGCCTTGTTCAGAGATGGTTGATTACTGTGGTTTAGTGCAAACTCACCTTGGATTTGGCAGAGTCACTAGTTGGTGAATCTGTAAGAAACAAAGGTGGAAAGGACATTAGAGTGTGTAAAGTGTAACACGTGGCCTTATGCAGTAGTAAGTGCATGTGGAGGATGGAGAGGGAATATAAGGATAGAAGTGTGAATAAAAGCATGGAGTGAATGCGATTAAGACTTTAGCGTGAAAGACATACTGTATGAGCAGACAACAGGCCATGCTGTTTATAGACAAACAATGAGCTCTATGTTACACATAAGACAAAATGGCAAACGTACAATTTCGCTATTAGTTCCTAATTCTGTTACTGTTGGAGATAATATTTAAAATCTATATTTACAAATTAACATGGAAAAAAATAAATTAAAGGACAATTAAAGGGGCTGTACCCAGCTTTTTATGTAATAACATAACAATTTCCTTGACCCAGTACAGATATATTGCAAAATCAACTCTTAAGGTCTGTGTGCTGTCAGCATCAAATTTTAAAGCCTTTTTATTCTCAGGAATTCAGGAGGTAATGCGGGTGAACTGTTCGTTGTTGTTAGTATTAACATAGCAAAACTCAGCCCTGGGCTCTGAAAGTTGTGAAAAGTGCTTATAAATTCATTGCAATGAACAATCAGGATAGTAGGAATGCTTTAGGAAAGTCAGGGCTATGTTTGGACCACTACAAACAGTTTATGAACTATTCTGTTTTTCATATTTATAAAACCATAAAAATCCAGTAGAGCACCTTTAATTGAACTATTTTAGCAAAGAGACTTGTTAGTCTCTTTGCTTTGCTTTGCTTTGTTAGAATTAAATTACCTCTACATGCTTTTGGATAATGGACACAGACATATATCGGAAATGATTTATGGATTTAGAGAACTTAGTCTGCTAACTTCAGTTAAGTTTTCCTTTGCAAAATGCAGTGGTCACACAAGCTGAAATGAGGACTATGAGACGATGACAGACGACATGGTCCACGACAGACAGGTGCGGTGACAGGGGAGTCACAGAGGGGCTGGCTATGAGAGGACACTACATGATACAGGAGTGTCAGTGGAAGAGGACCAGCACTCACACCTGCCTGGAATCACATCTATGATCCTCTGAGTCGCCTTAAATTTGTAGGACAGCCAAGCCCCCCTATAGACCCCTTTGCAGTACAGATGATGGCAGTGCACATTGACTGGTGAAGCCTGGGAAAGGAACCATACCATACTATCTCTCCTTTTGGAAAGCTTGTGAGACAGTGAGGAGAGACAGCGGACAGCCTTTCAGATAGTAGCACTGTTCTGACTTTGGCACATTCTGATAGAAACCCCACAGGACTGTGTAGCCGCTTCATGTACCCCTGTCTGTATTAGTCTTTGATTGGTTTGGCTCAAAAGACCTGCGGGGTCCTGCACACTAAGCAGCTACAGTGAGGGCAACAGTCCGCCTTCTTCCTACAGTTCCAGCTGTCCATCACGGACATTATAGAGTCCATCAGTGACATCATAGTGTGATAGACTCCGCCCACTTGGCCTGTGTCAAGATCAGTATGTGTGAATGCGGGCAAGCCTTTAGGACACCCGACAGAGCCTCACTAGAGAGAGGAATAAGAGGTGGCCTTCCACTGTAAAAACAGCTAGTCTTTGACTTATTAGTGCAACATTAGGCAGAGGAGGAGGGGAACACATAACTGAGGAGAAGAGAGAGGGGCACTAGAGGAAAAGATTCACTATGGGTAAGTTTATTGGTGCTCTTAAAGCAAATGGAGAAGCACAGCAATTCATCGCATCTATTGGATTTATGTTTTACAAGGAAGTAATTTGAGAAAACCTAGAATTAGTATTGTGTGATAATATAAGATTGGCAAATTAATATATAGCCCATTGGAGGTTGGATTACGGCAGTTTTAAACCAGACTTATGAACTCAACACAGTATAGAAAATGTAATTACATAGCATAGCATGTGACTTTGTAGAATTTGTTGTAAAGGGGTATGTAATATATTCATTTAGGAAGAGTGAATTTGTATAGTAAATAATGCAAATGAATTGCTTGTATAATTGCCAGAGGTATTAGGAGTTATGGTTAGCCATAGACTTTTCTATCTATTGGCAACAGCCAGAGCAGCCTGACTAGGGAGAAGCAGCATAACCCACCACAGTCATTGCTAGCTTTAGCTTGGACACACTAAGAGGCACAAGGATCCACAGTGAAAGGACAGAGAAAGGTGAACCCACCGCAGAGCAGAGTTGATCGGGGCAGCATGTTACCTGATACTTCACCCTGTGATGTGCCTGTGCGCCCGATGTTTGTGAGCAGGTGATCGATGTTTGGGACAGGCTGGGACTCCACAGCACTCTCCTCCTGGGAAGCTGTCTGCAGAGGACAGGGCATAGCAGCACATTACTGCTTATTCAATCAACACACTTCTACTCTACTATATAACATAACTAACCCTGACATTTGACTTAACTCTGGTTTTGTGAATAAATTATTTATTTTTAATATTGTAACCACAATACAATTGTGACCTCTTCTTTGAGTTATCTCTGTGATTGTAAACACAATTTCAGCCTCCTGAAGCAAAATTGTATTGAAAAAAAATCTACTTGTTATGAATTTAATTAGCTGTTTAAGAGTATAAGTTTTGAGTCAAATATACTTATACTTACCACAGGCTCTCCACTGCCATCATCAGTAAAGAACCAGTCATACTAGAAGAAAGAATTTTACAAGTTAACATGCAGACAGTTTTAAGTAAATAAAAAAAAAAAAAGCCAATTCTCACATTTTGGATGAGGGTCTCCACAATCTTGTACTGATCGGGCATATGCGTCACCATGTGTGTCATGTTGTCCTCTGTGGTGCGGACCAGTGTGGGACCAAACACTATGGCCAGGTTTCTAGGTTCCATCTTAGACAAAGAATTACAAAATACATAGTAATTTTGTACAATGATTAATCCGGTTGCAACCACGACTACACACATCTTTTTTGTGTTTAGAATGAATATACCTGATTTTGAGCACTATTTAATGTTTTCACTGGTAGTGTATGTTCTGCAAAAAATATTATCTTTCCAAAATGTTGTGACTAACATTTAAAAGTCCTTAATTTAACCTAGATAAAATAACTTAATGGTTTCCGAGTAGTAGTGACATAGTTGTTGTTTCTATAAGGTTTACCCAAAGTGCTTGAGGCTGCAAACACGATCTCACACTGGTAAATGTATAACGCAATACCTTGTTCTTCTCGGAATTCTCAGCTACAGTTTTGAGATGCGCAGAGAGGAACTTGAGGGTCTCATAGTGGTGGTCTGGCAGCTCATGTAACTGTGGAAAATGAATTAGCATAGTGTTAAAAGACAGTTGTTATCATACAAACTTACAGTGGGACTAAACTCCGCCCACAGCCACATTTCAAATAGAGCTGCAAAACTGGGCAGTACCTGGACCACTGAAGGGAGAATGAGGGAGGAGGAGGGGTGGGGTCTAGAGGTATAAGAAATAATTTGATTGTTCTAACAGGTATCTACACTTCAGAGTCCACCCCTGCAGCCAGGTGTTTGAAATCAAAAACACCTGGCTGAAATCACGGCAGTCTTTCTTGATGTCACCAACTAATGGAAATTGCAGAGGTCCTTGAAGGCAGCACAGACTTAGATTTAGGCAGTGGTGGGCCGTAAGGGCCTGCAAGGCCTTCTCTGCTGGCCTAAAAAAATATCTGAATCACAGACTGATGTTAATTATATTTTGGCCACGAATACTTATTAAATCATTCGAAATTGTCTGTCAGCTTCCTTTCACTGCTTTTCCCCTGGTTGCGCTGCTTCCAGATGTGTGTTTTCATATTTAAGCATTTAACCAATCACATTTCAGCCATTATTTGTTGCCAGGGTCAGAAATCTACCTGGAGGCCTTCATAATCATTTCTGCGGGCCCTGTAGCACAAAATAAGTGGCGGTAAAATGTTGCTTTAACCAATCAGATTTAGAGTTGGCGACACCGAGGCCTTCTAGCAGGCGCACGGAAACGTCAGCGTTTTCACAGCCTGTGATTGGACAGTGAGAGAGTGAACGAGCCAGAGCGAGCAAACTGCAGCCGTGTCTCAATTCGTATTTAAGTCGGGGGGATACTTCGACCTGCACCTCGAACAGCACATTGAACCGTGCCTGTGGAGAATTGGGACACGGCAACTACATCATGTCTGGATGATTTTGAGTTTTGTTTTTCGCTTCACAAAAAATCACAAATCTACGAGGCCACTGAACACGGTGCGGGCTCCGAGCCACGAAGAGTCAACCGCAAGATCCTCGCGGACAGACAGGGCTCGACTTTCAGCATTAGCTTCGATGGCGATAGAAAAGGACTTCTTGATGGAACTGAAACGCACGGATAATCTGTACGACAGAGTAATTGAAATCTTCTTGAGGAAAGAACGGAGGATGGATTTTGTGTACAAATAAAACGGATTTTTGGTGAGTAAAATGTGGCTATATTCCTAAATAATATTGCAATTTTATGAGGTTATTATTGATGCTTTTTGTGTGTCGTAGTTGTAGCTGCAGTAAAAGTTTTATGGCCATAAAATTGTTATTGTTTTAAATTGTTAAAGTTATTGAGGGTTGGATTGATTCAGACGGAGCACTACTGAAGGCCTAGGTGTGAAATGCACGGCCCGCCACTGGATTTAGGCAGTTTTGACCTGAAAGCTGCAAATTTAGTATCTAGTTTGCACTAAAGTTGCCAAAAAATACTAGGAATCGTAAACAATGCTATTAAAACATGATTTACAGCGAAGGAAAAGAGTGAAGTTTAGCTTACCAGTCTCTTCAGTTCCTTTAGCCGCACGACGGGGTCCTCTATTCTGTTGGCGTCTATGAAGTCTGCATATTTTTCTGTAAATAATATATATAATAAAAGATAATGTATTTCTAGATTATGATTTGGCCTTAAGAGGGCAGAGTTTGAACATCTTACCATTTGTAAACAAAGGCTCTGGTAGTTTCCGGAAAAAGGACTTGAGTAAACTGCTGATCACGTTAAGATCCCTCCATTTCTGAAAAAAATAAAATAAAAATGCATCAAGCTATATTATTGAGTGCAGTTACATTTTAGAATATTCAACAGTAAAATATCAAATTTACAAATGTTATTGTGTTATGGTGTTTGACATAAACATGACTCAAGTGTCGGTAATAAATAATTAATAACTTGATTATCACTAGTACATATAGTAAAATTACAAATTACTTTATTTTTAAAGGCCTCTAATTCCACTACTACTTCAGTTACTGCTTTTCCTACTAATCTTTTTCTAACATTTATTTAATGC
This sequence comes from Periophthalmus modestus, assembly GCA_019594935.1. Taxonomy (NCBI): domain Eukaryota; kingdom Metazoa; phylum Chordata; class Actinopteri; order Gobiiformes; family Gobiidae; genus Periophthalmus; species Periophthalmus modestus. Next base: position 5,944,692 of record JAIEZT010000021.1, read on the forward strand.
ACTATTTAGGTGTACTATGTAACTTTTCTTCTGGGGTGTCTGCTACCTGCTTGTCTCCATGGAATGTCCTGGAATGTTCTACTGTGACATTGAACTTATCTATTTAGCATTTTCTTTCATAATGGATGTTTTTAAGTGCTCAAAAAGAAACTGTCAGTGGGGTCACCTCACCATAGATATGACCTGTAACTTGGCATAGTGGTGTCATTTGCTTGTCTTCATGGAGACAGATAAAATAGATTGATAATACTGTTGCATAACACACCTTTAACAAAAATAAAACATATAAAACATTCTACCTAATTGTACACAATGTAAACATTACATCTGACCTCTGAGTCCATTCAATGCCACACTGACACATGAAGGATGCCATGTAAAACCTAATCAGCCATTAGGAGTTTAAATAGATCAGATCAGACACTCACATCATCCTGGACATCGATATCGCCCATGCCCTTGTTATTGAGCTCCTCCTGCATGTTAGAGATGGCCGCGTTGTTCCCGGGGACTCTGTAGATCCCTGTGTACTCCAGGCCTCTCTCCTCCACCAGCTTACAGCACACTTCCACAATTAGTGGCACGTGCTATGAGAGAGATGCAAAGATAGCTAGTGTGGGACTTGTCAAAAGTATTGAAAATCAGATAGTAATCAATATTATTAAAAGCTAAAACTAGATACTCATTTGAGCAGGTAACAATACTAAAAAAGTCATATTCACAGGACATAAATGAGCCTTTCCTGACTAGCTTTAGAATGATCTTGAGCTGTATCAGAACAGATGTAAGACCACATAGACTAGTATAAGTCTATGGACCACTATGGAAAAAAAAAAAAAAAAATCTATATACACTATGACTATCCCTAGTCAGTCCTGAGGAAGTGAAAGTGAAATGAAAGATCGACTGACCTTGTTGTTGTGAGCAGGAGGACAGTCGTCCAGTCTCACTCCAAACGTGACCCCAGGAGAGGGCTTCTTCTCAAAGGGCTTCCTCATGAGGCCTGGGATGCCTTTCCTCCATGTGCCCTTGTCCTTAGGAGGGCTAGTGTCATCTGCAGGTGAAGACAGTGAAACTATTTTATCTTGAAATAACAGTGTACATTAAAACATATGGTAAGAGGAATCTCACACAATCCCTGATGGACAGATTTTGATTTATGAAAAAAAATATTGGAAAAAAGTATACAAGTGTATAATTGTCATGGGTTGGTTTAGTTTCAGTACAAAATGGAAAATATTTTAAAACAGATTATGTTTCAAAAGAATACTTGTCATCGTTAAAGATACCAACTGTTGTGACATAAGGATTTAAAGGTTGAACATTTCCGTTCAGCTCCGAATTTGAGTTTTGATTGTAACATAATGCATCATCTGTGTAGAGCTGAGCAAGGTATTTATTTCTTTGCAATATAAACAATGAATAAATGCAAGCTTGATATGTTTAATACCAACACAGTGGAACATTCGAGACAAAGGAATAACAGCTCCATGGAGACGATCCAGACCCCCACCAGAAAAGTTACACAGTACACTTTTAAAATGATAAAATGATGCATAACTGCTTACATAACAACATTGGTGTACCTTTGTGGATGCTTTTCCTCTCCTGTTCTGCTTTAGGTGAGGGGGTCTTGCTCTCTGCTTTTCCTCCCAGCAGAGTCTGCCGAATGCTCAGTGACTGTCGGGACGAGCGTGGAGAGGGCTCTGATTTTGTGCCGGTTGGGCTGAAGGAAACAAAAATACGCATTACTGCACAGTGCGCCATTTCGGTTGTAATGTCTCGTAACTATGACTTTAGCAGTCCAATGACCCATTCCCCTCCCACTCTCCTACCTCATCAAGGTGTTGTACTCCTTGATTTTACGACTGATGAGGTCATGACTGGTGAAGGCCGCATTCTGAAAAAATAGGGAGACAAAAGAAGGACACAATACATATTATTTACTCTATTTACACAATGTACCAGATAGTAATCCGTCTTTACATAACTGGAATTGAGTGACATGGATACTATTGGATTCCCAGTATGTTTTGGCCTTAGGAAATTTGGGTACGTCTGGTGTAACAAATCTACTATAGGACACAATGTCTATAGACAATAAAGCACACCTCAACTATAAATAGAAATAGATGTATTGTGTTTTTGGGATGGTATATAGTAATACTCTTCTCTTTTCTCAACTATTCTATTAAAATATGTTTTTTCTTCTGTTGTACTGTGATTTCCTTCTTGTTTTGTAGAGCACTTTGAATGACTTAGTGTAAAAATTGTGCTCTACAGATGAATACGCCTTGCTAATATAGTAGTTTCTAAACTGGGGTTTAGGCGGCTTAATTTTGTATAAATATCAAAATAACGTTTTTGAATCTTAATAAGTTATGAACATATGTTTTGCTATCTCTAGTCTACTTCCATATTGGCTTTAACAACAGTAAGTTACATTTAAAGCCCAGGCCAGACTACTATATGTACTGGAAGAGGTGGATGAGACAGTTTTACATCCTTGTTTGAAAATTCTTTGAAACATTGTTTTTATTATCTTATTCTGAGTCTGTAGACAATATATTTCTCACCTATGTATGTTAATACATGATAGGTGGGGACATTTTCACGGGTGTCATTGTGAGTCCCTAAGAAATAAAGGGGAAAAGTAACCTACACTTATCCCTTAAAGACAGATCTTGACAGCTTATCATGTAGTATTTTTAGTCCAGCACTAGGGCTGACAAAAGTTCCAAGATACTAGTCAATACTAAAAGTAGTATCAAAACTCATAACTCATTTTAACAAGTCTCAATATCAATAGCAAAATTACTTAAGACAATCTTAGACCTTTTCAGTATAGTTTTAGAATGGTCTGGTCTATATCAGAACTAGTATAAGACCACATGGAAATATTTGAGGAAATAAGAACTAGCTTTTTAATTATCATTGTGATATCAAAATTGGTATTAGGTATCAACACTTTACCTTCATCAGAGTTGTTAGTGTTTGGAACTTTAGCATTAGGACAATACTATTTAGCTGTAGCTTACCTCCTCATCCATACTGTTCTCCTGGATGACTTTGATCCAGGCCAGCATGTCCTCGCGGTCCTCTGCTTGGAACAGGTACTCAGAGTCGGAGGTGGTGATGCGAAGCACGTTCTTGCGCTTGGTGTCACTGTAGGAGATGTCGATAAGGCAGGCCTTAATGCTGATGGGCAGGGGCTCCTCCACAGTCTGACAGTTAGTATGGCCCTGGCCCTCCCTGCGCTCCTTGTACAGACACAAGTAGTGACCCCTCAGCACTGCGTACATCTGTTTCCACGGTCGCATGCCCCCTCCGACGCGCTAAAGAAGTAGGTCAAAATGAGAGAAGGCGTTTAACAAAGCGGAATAGGAGAATGACAAGTAATCGTTCATCTTGAATATAGTTCTATTGTTAGAATGGGTGATTGTTGTGCTAGGGCAGTGATTCTCAAATTGTGGTACAAGTGGTGGTTTGGGGTTTCTCCTTTTGGTTAGTCCTGGTTCAGAACTAGTCTAGTTTGGAATTAGTGCTGATTAAGACCTGGTTTAGGCATTGTTTAGATAACGTCCCAATAGATCTGGTTAAGTTGAAGTATTTTTTGTTGTGGTACTTGGTGGAGAATTATAGCTCTAGGGACAGTCAAAATGTTAAATGAAAATGATTAAAATAGAGCTCCCAAATGAATAAACAAATAAATAAGATAAATAAATTGCATTTTTGGGTCAAATTAAAATTCTGAATATTAAGTTCAATATGAATATCAAATTTGGGCTGAATACGGAACTAAACTAAAGTAAAGTCCACATTTGGACTCATACTGGGCTAAAACTAAATGTAAATGCACCTTAAAGCTAAAATAAACCTGTAAAATATGTTTTGTTATGTAGATACCCACCTTTCCCTTTTCTGAACTGAGCTGCCTGAAATGCAGCAGACCTTCTTTAGTAGCATCACAAAAGATGTCTGACGATGAATCCCTCCTGGAGCCCGAATCTTCAGACGACCTGTCAACAGCCTGCAAGAGACAGAAATAGATTGTGTTCCAATTTCCTGTTTGCAAAATGAGCTGCTCTAAAGAGGAAATGTCATTCAAATTAAACCAGTCCAGTCACCGTTCACAGTTGGCATTGTTTTGAGAAAGTGGATGGTGAATGACAACTTACCTTCCTTAAACTCTTCAGACCAGGAATTAGTGATCTCCTAAATTAACGAGAAATAAACAAGAGATAAACAAGAGATAAAAGTGGTATTTTAAATGTGTACTATGTAACTTTTCTGGTGGAGGATATGCCACTTGATTGTCACCATGGAGATGTTACTGCTTTAAACTTATCTATATTCCTTTTTATTTCAAGTGTTTTATTTCTCAAAAATGCCTCTTCAAAGTTTCAACCTGCAACTAGACCTGATGCTGTCTCTTGTCTCCATGGAGATAGATAAGTTAAATGCCATACTGTTGAACATACAAGGTAAAGCAACAGCATCTCCGTGGAAACCTTACAATTGAGAAGTTACATAGCGTACCTTTAAGATCAATGTACTTCAAGGTCAAACTTACCCCTTTCGTTCTTCCCTGTAATTATCCAGGCCTTCGTCGCATGATTTTGAACGCTCTGTTTTTGTCCCCGAGTCAGAGTCAATAATCGTGAGACGCATAGAATCTGAAAATGATATTGTAAATATCTCTACATAGTACTAATTGTGATTTTAAGGTCTTTCGTATTCTGTAAAGCACATTGTATGAATTGTGCAATATAAATAAACTTGCCACTCAAAAAACATACCTTGGTCATGTGACAGCTGGCGGCGAATCAGAGGCGAGGGGGAGGTGGGGCTGGGAGGTATTGTGGTGATGATAGGAGGCACAGAGATCACAGCGGACGCAGAGATGAGCGAACTGTCCTGGTCAATACTTGGACTTGAGGGTTCATCTAAAGAAAAAATACACATATTTTCAAGTGCATATGACAGGCTTTCGTGTTTTTGTATTTATTACTTGGTTTGGTATAACAGTTTTACATCAGTTAAGTGTCAAGGAAAAAATATGAAGAGAAATGTAGGTGAGTTCTACAACTAAACACCTCCATCTATGTCATCAGCACAGAAATTAAATTAAATTAAGGTGTTGTAACTTATTTTTATTAGTCCAGTCTTTAATATTCTGCAGTTTACACACATTTTGGCCCTTGCTTACACTAGTTTCTGGCTAGCAGTTATGGAATTACCTCTATATATGTCAAATCTGCTGTAAAGTAAAATTATAAACTTTACTAAAATTATAAACTAGAAAAAAAAGTTTGGATTTTTAGTCAGGTTAACTGTTTTAGTGAAATGATATACGCACTTAAAATTTTGGTAACATACATATTTAAAAAAAACAACAACAACAAAAAACAAAACAAAGTACAATTATGAGGCACAGGAATATGTAACCAGGAAAGAATAAAATAAATTGAACTGGTTACAACATCGGCTTAAATAAATGAAAAGGTAAAAAGATAACCCTTTTATGAGAGTTATTCATTACTGATCCACACCTTTCTCTTGCAATAGTTCCAATTTGCATGGCTGACATTACATCATATTGGCATGTTTGTTTAACAGCTGATTAAACAAAACAAGGAAACTGGAAACTTGTCTCAGAACAATTGGGCATTTCAGGATCAGTAATCACATCTGTAGCCCTAAAAGTCACCCGCTGCTCTCACATAAATAAAACAAAAAATAATTAAAATATTAAATTAACTTAATAAATAAATTTGGTCCATCTTCAGGCGAAATGAGGTGGTAAGATCAAGTTGTAGTTGGCCATTGGTCAGTATGAAGCTTCCCAGAATGTCATGTCTTTTAGTTAACAATAAAAAAATAAAATAAAATAAATTTACTCAGTGTATCGTATCGTAAAAGCAGCTATTTGAGAAATAAAATTATATTGCCAATACAGGCATTTTGTTGAATGAGATCCACAAGGAAGCAATTGGTAGAGACACACAATTTTAAATTATTTTAAGCAACTGCATTTGCATACCATAGATAATTGTTTCTGTCTTGGTTCAACAGCAGTGTGTGGAAGGAACAAAATGGGTAGGGCTAACAGTTCATTCTGAAACATGTTCTTTATTCATGGCTTATAATTGTGCACAAGCCATTTAAAAATAGTCCTGTTAGGGATAGTACCTAATTATCCCTAGTTATAAATACAACTTAACTGCTCCTGAAATACCCTTTTTTTTCTGTTACGTCACAGTGCATTTGGGCAATGTTCTAGTTTCCTGCTTTGTATGATACTGGTGACATATGAGACATTTGTGGAGTAGGTGAGGGGACATTTGGGAGCTCTACTATGTATTTCTGTGTTGTTATGTCAAACACCAGAAGTCGTTTAGACAAGTAACTTTCACCTACAGAACAGCGCCAATTGGTCATCATAGTTCAAAATGCCATAAGCCACTTGCATTGTTGAGTCTTCTCCATGTTGACAGAATACTCCACTTTAGACTATAGTCAATGAAATGTGAAGGAAAGTGACCTAATTCTTAAATCCAGAGCGTATAAGTCAAGCATGACATTTTGACCTGACTTGTTGAATATGGAGCAGTGCATAGACTTTTAACTATCTGCTACATACCAGATGTAGACACAAGTTTCCTTTTCAATTGCAGTTCTTGTGTTATGCTTGTGTTAGAGCTATTTGCAGACAAAGGTGGCATTCGAATTCACAATATAAATACAACCTCTGGGAATGGCATTCGCCCACCATGAGATAAACATTATGTATATTTTTTTTAAACAAGTTTCAGTTGAATCAACCGTCCTTTATCATTAAAAATACACTTCATAACTTTTCTGGTAGAGACCAATTAGCCAATTAAATCTCCATGGAGACCAGCAGGGGAATGAGAAAAGTTACATGGTGTAACATTTTGGAGATGAACTACTAAAACCCTAGAATCCCATGTATTTCAGAACATGTTTGTAGAGGTCTTAATTAAAGGGTTAGCAGGTTATATCAAAGACCCTATGGAGAAGTTATATTGTTATTTACGGAAAACTTTGCTTATGTGACAACTTATTGCAATTTTGTTTTAAAATAAATCATTGAATCATTGAAAAAAATCTTACCAATGAACGGTATCGAATCAAGTGAGCCATCCAGACGTGACCCAGTCTTCTGTTTTGTATCCTCCAACCTCCTGAAGTACATGTCCCTACACATTGCTCCCTCTGACCCCGCTTTCACCAGCACTGGGGGTCTTTGGGTGTCTTCATTATTACGCTCATTGACCGCACAAACATAGGATGGGGGTCGATTGGGTTGGGCATCTGACTTTTTCTCTCGCCTCAAAACCACTACCGTTGCATCAGGTCCTTCAACACCTTCTATTTTAGTCCTTATATTCGAAATGGCTTTTGGTTGTTGCGCTATCGCTCCGTTGGTTATTGATGAGACAGTTGTAGACACGGTTTGTTTCTGTTTTAGTATGGCTACTTTGGAGGAGACACCAGAGCAGGAGGAGGATCTAGCCGCTAGCCCACCTTCCGCCCGGTTCTCCATTTTCAGACTGTCGGCTCTGGTCCTGAGTAGATGTACAGGGGAGGTGTAGCCCACGTGGTTCCCCATCATGGTAGTTCTTTGGTCTTTGAGGGGCATGGGGGCTTGGGCAGTGGGTAAGGCAGGAGACAAGTCCGAGTTTTTGACAGGCAGGCGAGAAGGCCGAATGATGAGACCGTCTGCCTTGGATGGATCGGAACCTGGAGAGGAAAGAGATGCTGATTTAGAGTTAACAATTATTGACAAATGTATGACTTATTATTAGGGACTTGTGTTAAAGGTGCACTATATAAATTTTCTGTTCAAGGGTTGGTTAACTAATACACAGAGATGTCATTGCTGTGCCTAGAATGTTACGCAATATGGCATTAGTCCTCTACCTGAAAAGTTATACTGTGCACCTTTAAACAGCAACACTAATACTGTTAAATTGTAGGTATGTACATTTTAGTGCCTCAGCATATGTTGTTGGAAAATTAGTGGCCATTCCAAGACATGGATGTAAAATTTAAATATGTGGAAAAATAATAATAAATTACTACAACCTAAAAGTCAGAATAGATACTTTTAAATGGTATCCCTGTGGTATCAGAAGGTACTAATGGTACTGATAAAAGTTAATAATGTAATATTGTATATGATGAAAAAAAAAGAAAAAAAAAGGTAATACTAACACAAAAAAACATATTAAAATGACAGTGTTTTTATTGATAATGATAAGGCAAACTAAATAGTTTGGGTACAAAAAGATGTTTCAACTAAGATTTTAATTAGCCACTGGTTTCGATGGCCCCTTCACTGTTTCATTGTTCTAACCTGGAGACTTCTGACAAAACATGTTAGTATGCAAATTTATTTTAATTAAAAAAGAATAGTCATAAATTTTGCTTTCATTATAATCATGGATAATAAGGGATTATTTATTCCATTGTGTTTAAAATAACATAATAAATTCATACCTTTAGTAAACACAGAAGCAGCAACTGGCGAGTTTGTAATTCCACTTGCAGTCTGTCTCACTTTACCCTCCTCTCCAGGACCTGCTCTCTCCCCCACAGTTCTATTCACACATTCCCCCGTCTCTGTAACCTGATGTCCAATGTAATCACAAGAGCGTGTCCTCATTTTGGCGACCCCTGCTAGCGTGGACGACGGAATTGCATCCTGGGACGCACTCCGATGCCAGTTCTTTGCTGTCCTCTCTCCTCCACTCAGCCTTTCCTGGGAGACACTTCTCAAGGAACCTACAGACTTGCACGCCGCATCTACCCCGCGATCATGTGACGCGCTCCTCCTTCTGGCCTGTGAATTAAAAACTCTTGAATTCGGTGGTGGTGGAGTGTGCGGTTGCTTGTACACCGAGTTAGCATTAGAATTAGCCGCTGCTCGTAAGCTATCCAATCGCTCCTGTATAGTTCTTGAGCCGTACGTGTGCAGCTTCTTGGAGTCTATGTAATCTTTGTATGTTGTGTAGTTTTTCCAATCGATGTTTTGGTGCGTTGGGGTGTTGGAAGCAGACGCTGACGGTGAGTTATTGGGTGACATTTTTGTTCCTTGCGATGCTGATGTGACAGGGATGTTTGGCGATAACGTTTCGGGATAGTTCTGAGCAGTTCTTGAAGTTGGTGTTTGGGAATATACTGGAGTATCTATAGAAGGGTATTGTAACTGCACACCTCCAGATACCGATGGAACAGTTGACCTTGGTTTTACTGATTCAGTTGTAGTAGCGTACCGGTTTTCTTCCGTCCGATGGCTTGGAGTTCTTATAATATCATTACAAACAACAGATTTTATAGTAATAGGGGGTGCAGAAGGAGATGGAGGGAGAGGTATTTCCATGCGGTAGTTTTTCTCAGTGGTGCGAATAGCTCCTTGGGCCATGGATGCAGCCTTGACTTCTATCCGTGGGTAGCAGATGGGAGGGGGCGCAGGGATGTTCCGAGCATTTCCGCTGTACGCCTCATTCCCTTTGAGGTATGCGTCCTGGGAGTATGCCTGCAACAGATTAAAAGCCATCATGTCACTAGACTGCGAAGATGCGGCAGTGCTAAAACTGAAGACAGATTAGCGCATTTGGCTGGGTTAGGAGACATTTTTACATTATATTGTTCACTTTATACCATGCTACTTGGACTACATTAAACAATCTTTAATCACTCTCAAACAGAAAATGAAAAATTATAATCAAGTCACAGGACCCACATTTGTGTTTTTTAAAGGTACACTATGTCACTTTTCTAGTGAAGGGTTTGTCACTTGCTTGTCTCCACTGAGATGTTTTTGCTTTGCCTAGAATATTCCTCATTATGCCATTATAGTAACCAATCTTTCATTTATTTATTCAAAAACATGATTTATTACCATAAGCAGGGCTGCCTCTCCATAGATCTAACTTGTAAATGTGACTTAGACAAATACTAATAAAAATCTAAACAAATGAATAAAAAAAAATCTACAAACTACTTTTATTTTGCTTAAATTGTGGAAAACATTCAAAAAATTAATTCACTTTATGCAACTTTACAATTAACTTTATAGAAAATCACTAGGTCAGAATAAAATAAATGTACACTCTGAAATAGCACATTTTTTAAGACAAAAAATATAAGAAAATTGAAAAAAAATAGAAATAATGGAAAGTCCGCAGTAAGATGCCAGGAGTGAGTTATGCATGGCTTACCGAAGATCGCACCCTAAGGCAAGAAGACGAGAGGATGAACGAACGCCGGTGTTTGGTAACTACTGCTACTTCAGTCAGCATGTTTCCACATCATCAAAAATCTTCACTTCAAATCATAAAAAAACAATCTCCGTACACGTAAAAAAGCTTTTGAATATGATTTTTTTTTTTTTAAAGAATTGCCGCTATCCTTGGTTGTAGTACTTTCTACACCATGTTCACAGCCCAGTAGCTTTTGTTAAAATGAAAGAGTGAGAGTTGTGGGGTTGGACTTTAATCAACTATGCCCTACCTGAGGTGTCAGATTACAGATGCTCTGTCACTTGATATTAATAAGGCATGCATTTAAACAGAACTGCATTTCCTCTTAAGGGAAAACATAAAAATACAAAGCCCCCACAGTAACAAGGAAGCACTTTCAGAAAACATTGACTACCATAGAATTTCAGTACTAAGGAAGGTATTAGGGTTAGAGTGCATGATCTCGGAAAAGATTGCAATATGTAATATGGCTGTTAAGATCAAGATTATTAAGATATTTTAATTTACTTTTTGATAATCATTTCAGTTGTATTAAAATGTGCATGCCTACACTTACTAGTCAAAAAAAACAAAAAACAAAACACAGACAAAACCAAGATTAAATCTAGTCTAGTCTAGTCTAATCAAGTAAGTACATTAAAAAAAAAATTAAAAAAAGCTAAAACAAGAGAAACATTGATACTTTTGTGATATATAGCACAGCCATAGTAGGTATTATGATCAGGTAAGCAAACAGCATTAGTTAGAATCCCTCCTTACCAGCGCGGTGATATCCCTTGAAAACTGCAGTCCACAAGTAAGGCAAAGGTAAGCAGTGAAAAAGGCAGAAGTGATAGAAAAGTATTAGGAGAGAAGATTAAATGACAATCTATGACAGATTCAAATAGCAATGAATTAGTAATGTTAGTAGAATCATTATAAAAGAAAGAAACAGACCTCCGCCTAAGTAAATTCTGTTTTAATTTTTACATGGAACTTTTATTCCACAATAAAGTGTCAAAATTCCTATTGTAATTCAGTCCAAAAGTAATCCCTATATTCAGTTCATTTACTGACCCCTTGTGGATCGTTGTGGCTTTAAGACATCTCTGTCCTTGTAAAAAAAAAAAAAAATGTAATCCTTGACCCATTCCTGTATTGGGTTAATTTACTGACCCCTTGTAGCGAGTTAAAAGCTTTGACGTTGTGAAACATACTAAAAAAAAGAAATCCTTGTTTCAAGCGGTGTCCAAAATCCACACAAAAAATCAAATCATTTCCTTCTTGGCCCTTCACCAACGATTCTGGAGATGATCAGAGAATCCATCAGCAGTAGCAGGTTTACTGCCCTCCATTACAATAGCTGTCACCATGCCATAGTTTTTTTTATAGCTTCCTGGTGGGTACACTCAGCATTTCTGTCACCCTCACCTGCTGGCTGTGCACTGGCCCCTCCCCTATGCTGGCTTTGAGAACATTTCAGAGACACTTGAAGCATACGCTAGCCCTCCGCGCCTCCTCTGTTCTGGGCTACGTGATTATTGGTCCAGCCCTGTCTGACGCACTCTGCTCTAACTTTCTCCCTGCCTTCTGTAAACACTGCATTGACAGGAGTCAGCTGACAGTGGCTGCATTCCCTCAGTGTGCAGGCGAGACCAATATATGGGCCAATAGTACATACAGTAAGAGCTGCTGTAATCAAACTTCATGCAAATGGGGTAAATAGGATAAGTGCTTTATGACATACGGTGATATGAGTAGGTTATATATAGATACAGTTTACAAAGTGTTGGGTTTAAAGGGCTTATATTACGCAATTTTCTGACCTACATTATCATATTTTTCCTCATCAAAAACATACATAGAGTTGTGTTTCATTCATACATGTTTAACCCACAAACCCTGCATATTTAGGCTGTGTTCTTCTCTCAAACTGAAAACACTCAGTTTCATCTTGTGATATCATGTTGCACTGTGTTTTTAAATTCCATACTCCTTCAAAGAATCACTGGATGATTTCAGCCCTGGAATTGGCTATCTCTACTGAAAAAGGTAAAAGGTAGTTGTTAACATGACTACCACTACATCACACGGTGGAACGGAGCATTTTGAGCTTTAGACATGTAGTAATAATAAAGGATTACTCATACGTGTGAATGAAACAAAACACAACTACGGGTATGTTTTTGATGAGGTAACAGCATTATAACATGTTGCTTAAAGCTCACAAGAATCCGTTTTGTATGATCTAGAACCTTTAAAGATGCAATGTGTATATAATTTCGAAGCATACTGACACAGAAATGCTTTAGTTAAAGAGGCTGTACCAGATTTGTTTCATGGAATATAGTCAAATTTCCCCATACAGACAAAAATGTAAAAGCTGCTGTGTGCAGTCTTCATCTAATTATAAAGCATTTTTATCCCCCGTGAACCAGGAAGTAGTGATGTTACTATGCTAGTTGTTGTTAGCATTACCATGACCTCTCTGGCCTTGGAAAGTTGTGTAATCAACTGAAAAAGTACACAATTCTACTTGTCTACTAAAACATTTTCCTCTTTTTTTGTTTCACCCCAAAACCAAAGGCACATTTCTGTGGCTTTTGGTGTGCTGCAACAAAGCTAACAAGTTATGTGTGGAATGTAGCGACACAGTGGGAACACAGCTCCATCTCTCCTCCAGAAGAGATTCCCAACAGTTGTGACTACCAGGGCTACCAGGATGAAGCCGCCTAGCGCTGGTTTATCACCTATGTAGTGTGGGCTGATTTTGTGCATGATTGAACTCCTCAAAACAGGCTATACATTATATAGGATGTGTAAAGGGACATGAGTCATCCGAGGAAAGGTCAGGCCAGAACAATAAAAAGAAGTTTTCTATTGCCATAATGTGTATATCAACTGCTGTTGCTAAACAGCAAAATCCATTTGACATCATCCTGTAACTGTAACAGTAAATGAGTACCACTGAGGGTACCTCTGACTAACAACCACTGTACCACGGTGCCGTCACACCTTGCATGTTAATTAACAGTACTGTATTGTAAATTGGGTGGGAGAGGATGTATGCAGCTCCTGGCTGAAGAGGTCAAGATTAACCAAATATTGAACATTTTATTGTTGTTGTCAATATGATAGTAAGAATTTTTAAGAATAAAGTTCATTGTTAGAAACAATAATAATTTGAAATGAATCTACAATTACATAAATGTAAAGTGTTTTTTATTGTCACATTAACATATTTTTGCTCAGACAGATTTATTTATTTGTTTATTTTTGATTAAATGTAAAATGGTTCATACATCAAACAACTGTAACACTAAAATTTTACTTACATCCCTACTCCTATCATGATGGTTCTTAAACCTTAGGAGGTGTTTTTGCAGCTTGTTAAACTGTACAAATTAACAAAAATTTGTCTAAATTTCATTCAAAAAAAAAAAAAAAGGATTCTCTACATACCAGCTGTAGTATGTCCTCGTCCTTTGGCATCACACACAGTTCCAGTGAGGCATTGCTAATGAGTCAAAGGTGTGGGAGAGGTGTCAGGGCAAGATACACAGAAATGTCAGAAATCACTTAAGTATCAGGGGGTTTAACATATCCTCCAAAAATCGCTTTTTAATGAGACCCCAATGTGAAGGTGATATTTTCTTCAACATGCTGGAATGTTATCTTAGAACATTTTTCTTTTAAAATTGGGCATACAAGTTAGGGATGGTCTGATATAAATTTTTAGTTATGCTATATTTGGTTTGCTGCTGTGGCCGATGTCGACATTTGCCGATGCCAATATTTAGCTTTTAAAATCCATGGCCCAAAATTTCTTTCTATTTCCATTTTGAATCATTAGTCTGTTCAAAAAGACAAATCCGATGCACTAAGGACAAACTGAGAATGACACATAGGCACATAGAGACTGGGGCAGCATCAAAAAAATATCGCTTTTGAATATTTGAAGTTTTGAACATCGCTATACGTCTATACCAATATTTACTTCTTTTTTTTTTTTTTTTTTCCAAGGATGATACTGATACTGGAACCAATATATCGCCTATCCCTAGTGCAAAGATAGATAAGCAGGCTGATGACCTTACCTGTTTTGGATCAAGGCAATAACTTGTGAGTACGTCTTTCCAATGATGCTTTCTCCATTGACCTTCACAATGCGATCCCCTGGAAAGAGTTTCAGTTAAAATAATGAGAAACTGACAAATTTGAGGCACAACATGTTGTCCGTTTGAAGTAAAACAAAAATGATATAAAAAATTCCCTTTTCATTTGGGACAATGGCTGAATAACTACAAGATATATTTGGGAAATCTTGAAATTGTGTTTGATTTCCATACACACAGTATTTTAAACATATTGAGAAGGTAGAGCATTCTGATTAATCATACTGGCTTTGTCTTTGGCTGCAGTAACATACACAACTAGTATAATAAAATAATTGTATAATTTATGCTGCTGCTAAGACTGTTACTGTTTGTACTAATGTTTACACAGTGGTTATTTATGGGGGTTTATTGAATGGGATCTTTCGGCTTTGTATTGCACTTTACATAAAAATTAAGCAGTGTTTAATTTCTTAAAGCAAAATTTTCTATAAAAATTACAATAAATATAAAATATGATCTTCAGTGATTTCTGCAGGTGCATTTAGGGTAGAAACCAGATAGTAGCAGGAAAGGCTGCTCGGTGCTTCCCTGGAGGGGAGATGGGACAGATAAAAGCAGACAGCTCTGAAGGCCTGTCCAGGCCACTTAACATTTCCACAGGCACAGAGTGCGAAACGCTGACAAGAAGGTGCACTAAGCTTCAGTAGAGACACTTCCAACTCAATCTGAAGCTACGAAGAGAAGGATGCAATCAGTCTATCAACACCTCATACACCCATCTCCTGCTACGATTAAGAGAGTATGGTCTCATAAAATAATTGAAGAAAAAAATATCTGATCCTATAAACATTATTTGTTTGCATTTTTGAAAATTCTTCCAAATAATAAACTCACATAAATCCACATAAACTGGACTGTACTGCATGCAACCAGTCTTTGATGGGAATGTGTTTATTTATGTTATTGTTTTTAATATAGTAACTTTCTGCTTAATTATTAATGCAATTTCTAACCTGGTTATATATAGCAAGAATGTGTCATGCTGTGCAAGATTATGCAATTTCATCTATTTAATAAAAACTATTGACTTATCTTTCAATAAGTGGCAGATGTATAATATTGTTTTGGGTTCTGTAATTGCTACATGTACCTTTGTTTTCTTAGTGGAGCTCTTTTATTATTGTTATGTTTCACTGTAGCTGTTTATTTATTGCAGCTCATGTGTTATTAAAGGTGTAATATGTGGAAAGTAGAGTGTGCCAATTGCTTATCTCAACAGAGATGTTATTGCTTTGCCTAGAAAGTTCCATAGACTCATTAAACTTACCTAACATTTAAATGTCATAATGTGGACCATTCTAGGCAAACCAATTTCATCTCCATGGAGACCAGCAGGTGACATATCCCTGAGTAGAAAAGTTACATAGTGCTTCTTTGGAAAATTGTTTAGGGTGAAAGTATCAATGTAAAAAGTTGTCTTCAATATTATTGTTGATCACATAATTTTCTGCAACAATATATCAAACTTCAAAATGTTTTTTGTGACAGACCTATATATACTGTATAAGAATGTATAACAACCAACATGGAGCAAATTATGTCCTTGTTTCTTTTAAATCTGACAGAATGTTGAGAGTAATTTTGAGCCAGTAACTTTGCACTATGCAACCATCTATGACAAACAGAACCTTGAACCTTGGCTTGTTGAATGAAAAATCCCTCCTAGCTCGATGTATGAAGTACTACCAAAACTAAATTAACTAAGGTCGCAATAACAGTTTGCATATTACAGTGTGTTCAGCCTCCCACGACGCAGCCCATCTGTTATTCGCTGACTTAGAACTGTTTGGCCTGGCAGGATACAAAGAGGTGGAATTGGCTGCAGATGTGAACCAGTGTGGGCAGAATACATTTGGGGTGGGTTAGCAGTACTAAAACTGCAAGTACTAAAATTTCAAACTTGATTTTGATACTAAGGAATAAACTCAATACTCAATACTGCATGATCATGAAGAAACACTTTTTATTTAAACAACATAATGTTATTTTCAGCATTAAATCGTAGTATTTTCTTTATTACCATCTGTGTAATGCATCAGTCAGTACAGGTATGTTGTATACTAGTCTGTTCAGATAAGGTTCATTTCTACCCTATGAATGTGACTTTTTTAGTATTGATACTTGTTCAAATGAGTATCTAGTTTAGATATTGATTAGTACCTGATTTTTGATACTTTTGACAACTCTAGTCAGAGGTGAGGTGGAGAAGTAGGGAGGGGTTAGCAAACCTGTGCAGAGTCCGGCTCCGTGGGCGGGTCCCCCCTCCTTCACTTGCTTGACGAAAATCGTGTCCATTGGCTCCAGACGGTTCCGCTGTCTCCCTGGCAACGAGAAGGAGCAGACACGCACAGAGGCGATTGGTCACACAGAGAAGAAGAGGAGCAAAACTAGGGCACTTTAATCAGAAATAGAATTAAAGCATTCATTTTCTGCAGGTTGTTAAATAGTAGTGGTTATGTCTTTTTAAGAATATTGTTCATTCAAATTGTATCTAGAATCATATTAAAAAGATGCTAGGTTCTGTGAAGTAATTGAATGTATATTTGGGTTGAAAATGTCATGCCAATATATATATCTTTTGTCAGTTTTATTATTTCTTATTGGTAAAACCACATCGTAATTTAAAACTATGATTGCTGGTTAATGTCAAAATGTGAAAAAAAAAAACAACTACAACTATTAATCATATTTGATGCACTGTGGAATTTTTTTTGGTGGGGGCTTGTCTCCATGGAGATGCATTTATCTTGCTTTTTTCAGTTACGAGTGTTGAAGTTCTAAAAAGATACTGTGAAAAACTTGGGATTCTTACTGTGAACTGGGTTGCCTTGCAACAGATTTGACCTGTAACTTGTCTCTGTGGCTTATCCCCATAGTGACAGATATAATACCATGTGTCGTGCATTCGAGGCAAAGCAATGAAAACAACAATAAACATGTACCCCAAAAGTTACATAGTGAATCTTTAAATACAGTATTTTGTTTGTTTTACAGGAAATCATGTAATCCTAAAATGATGAACAAATAAGAACAAATGCATTTCAAATTCAACTTCCAGTTATGGCAAGCAGCCTTTTTAAAGTAAATCAAACAAACAACACAGACAGAAGCAAAAGTAGATGGATGCAGTGCAGGTGAATTTGCCAAATAATGTGTCCCATAGGCTTGTCTGATCAGATGTGTTCTGAGTGACCCAACAGGAGAGAGCAGAGGGCACACTGTGCTGACAAGGCTCTCACCACCAAGTATTCTGCTTTCATACGGAGACACAGTCAGCACGCCATGTCATCTGGGTATTTAGGGCCAAGACAACCAGAAAAAAATAATGTATTATAAGTTTGTTTGTATGTACGATATGGCAACAGATAAATCAATAAAATCACTCTTCATTTTTTTTATTACATTTTATTTTGTCTAAATAAAACATCTTTCACTGTGAATTTCCTGAACATAAACAAGACAGACTTTCAATCATTGCCATATAATACAAAACATTGCCACATTTCTTCCTCCAAACCACATGCTTTTACTGACAGAGCATTGGCTGTGGACCTCTCCAATAAAAAGACCCAATCTTGTCATTCACTATTACAAATGACAGATTCTCAATTAAAATTTGATTAACTGCACAGCCCTCGACTTTCATAATAATTTTGTAATATTTACCATTTGATTATTACTTTACCAGCTATTTTTGTTGTCCATATACTGTACTGTTATTCATAATCACAGTCTGTACTGTACACAATAAATTGTACATAATAGCTTTGTAGCACAGTTTTTATAAGCTACTTAGACTTTATTTTATTCTTATTATCTTACTCAATTTAGAATTTACAATTGCTACCAGTTGCTACAACTAAAAGTAATTTGTTATTAATTGTTATTCATCCCTCACTGTGGGACAAATAACAGTTCTAATATCAATAGCATCACACATTTCCATGGTCCGAGATACCATTTTAATAAACCATATGAGGTTGGTTAAGATCCTGGCTCGGTTTCAGAGTTCCTGGGAACATAAGCCACAATCTGATTTGGCCTGTGCAAGCTGAGAGCTGAGGGCGGAGAGAGGAAGAGGAGCATCCAGACATCCCACACCTCTCCTTTGGGAGCTATGTACAGCACTGATCCTGCTCTGTGAATGTACCAGCATAATCAGCAGTGCAATAGTGTTGCACTGGCTCTATAATAATGATAATGTATTTAACACTGCAAGCTGCACTGACAATAGGGCTGACAAGCATTGCAGTTGCGATTTGATTTGCAATTTATATTTTAACAATAAGATTCTGCAATTATTTTAAATGCACTTTTTTAATGTGTCCAGGAGAATTGACAAAAAAAACCCAACAGAAATATGAAAACTGAAAAACTAATACAAGATTCACATTTCAGAACACGATTGTACAGATCTAAACTACAGGCTCAGCAGTTTTTTTTTTATACAGAATAAGAAAATATATTTTGTTGTTTGTGGAGGAAATTATGGTACTTCAAAAATTACAGCCTTTGCCCTTGGCTAATTGCGTCCATTCAAACTGCAATTTTGATTCGATCGCAATTAATCTTGCAGCACAAACTGACAATATTTTTTTCTGCAAGAATAGTAAATATAAAACTTGATTGATTATCCACATTAATTAAAGCAACACTGTCATACTATGAAAGATTATACCCAAAGGAACAACATTTCCATGGAAATAACCAGGAGAAGGCCCTCTTCCAGGCCAAATAAGAGTCAAGTAGAGATACAAACCCACTCACAGCAAGGATGCGTGTTTTTCAGTGTTTTTCATTGAAATAAAAACAGCCATAATGTAAAAATAAGCTTTTATCTTAGTCTATTTTTGCAGGTAAAAAGCTACATGGTGGGGATTTAAATTGTTTTGTAGCACCATTCCATCAAGGAACCATACATTTATTCACATTAGACTATGACAGCACTATGGGTATAAACGTGTGCTGTAAACCTGTTATATTGGTACAGAGATATACTGCGATAAATGATGATACTGAAACTACTCTATGCCTCCCAGTATACCATTTTTAAAAAGACAGTATTATTAAAAGGCTTATTACTATTTGTCAATAATTAGCCACAGGAGTCACTTATTCAAACTTTTACAGCAATTGTATTACAACAAAAATACCCCAAATCTCCCCACTTTCACAAAGAAAATGTACACACAATAAATACTGAGTCCCAAAATATTTTGTTCCAGCTTTGATATATTGAACGATGAGCTATGATTTTTTTTTGCCGTGCAATGTTTTATGTCAACCACACCATCACTTTTCATGTGTCAAACAGGTATACCACAAAAATTTTACTGTTTAGGGAGGAGTAAATATTGCATAGTTTTGACAAATACCAGTAGTTTATCAAAATTCTGTGAAGGTCAACTTTCAGTTCACTTCAAACTGAATGCTCACAGGATACATGTAAGTCCTTTTTTATCCAGCAGACGGCAGTATAACTCCTACTATGAACTAACACTACATCTCCTGGTATATTCTGTCAGATTGTGTATGTTTACAGGGAGTAGAGCTAATGCTAGTTATTTAAAGTCAACATTGCTTTAACAAGGCAAGATTCCCAACGCAGGGCCAATCCCAGTGTGTCCAAACCAGGCTGTAAAAATTGGATTATACAAGTTTCCCTGGTCCACATCTGGATGAGCAGGATTAAATGTGGGAATCTACAGTTTCAGACATTTTAATGCTCTCAACTGTCTTATCAAAGCAAAACAAGAGTGGATTAAACAAACTGTAGTAGCAATCTGCCAGTGGGCTATTTTTTCCACTTAACATATCTTTTATCTTTATGAACCTTAAGTTGAGGTCAAATTAATGTAATGGTTGCTGGCAAACTTGAATTGTTTTATTGTTGTAAAATTATAAGTACACAGTTTTCCTTTCATGCAGAACAAAGTGAGGTAGATATAGTAGGAAATAGGTTGAGAACATCTATACCTAGATACTAATCTAACCCAATCCTTCTTGAATACTTTTAGAAATTTTGATCTTGTGACAGGCAGGTGGTTCTCAAACTGTCAGGAAGGTTATGTCAACTTGACGTAATATTCAGTGTTATTCTTTTTTTTTTTTTTTAGCTTTAGTTAAAAGTGTATACATTCAACTATAGCTTAATCCAGTTTAGGCATACCATAGATCTTGTTTAGACCTGTAGTCCTGGTAGTAAATAGAAAGTCAGTGTAAAAAAATGTAATCCTAGTAGGCAGTTGCTTTTTTTCAAAGCATTATACTGACAATTAGTGGCGATTCTTTATGATTACTAGCCAAATGCTAGTAATCATAACTTTTTTTTGTATTTAAGTTGTGGCCATTCATACATTTTTGCTCAGCTAAGCTTGAGGTGATGGTGCTGATTACAATGATACAGTAACACGAAATACATTAACATACTTTTAAGTTAGCAGAGCAGTCTGGAACAAATGTGTAGAAGATAAATTTTTAAGCCTAATTTTCTATTGGTAATTATTTTGTAATTTATTTTTAAAACGCATGCATTATCAACACTATCCAACTATTTTGTATTGACAACAAAGACAACAGTTTAGTGTTTGGTTTATTGATTCTGATTTCCTCATCACATCCTGTTTCCATACTATTCTATGTGTGTCCATCCGTGTGGTGGGCTGGTTGCCGTTGCGTGGGTTTGGCAGTGCACAGCTGGACATTTGTGTGTGTGGGGGCCGGTTGTGCTCCTGTTGTTTTGTTTTGATTATGTGACTCTACAGAGGGCTGGGCCTGCTGCCAGTGCACTGCATTAACTCTGTAGTAATACCACTCAATTCTGCCCGGCTCCCACACTCACTACCACACACACTCAAGTTTACACAAATTATGCAATAAGGCCTGTGTTTTGATATGACTTTTGTATTTTAGAATCAGAAAGTGTTCTTAGGGCAGATTTTACTACCAAAGTAAAGCACTGAATGTGTATTAAAGACATGATGTACGCGTTTGGAATTTGAGTGGGCTTAAACTTCAAGCCACATGATGTAGGTGAAAGAAAACAAGCATTAAGTACAAAATAAAGGTGCCCTACATAACTTTGACTGCCTGAAATGTTCCATGGTATGGCATTAAATAGGGTGAGATGAGACAAGTTAATCGATTAATCACAGCTAATGATTATGATCCCAAATTGATGTAGAACATGTGTAAAATTTGTGTTTTCAGTGTAGAACCAATTCTGTTGTATAAACCCTGTGTTCACTCGCACCATATCTTTGGCTTCATCTAGGTCAAAGATGAATCGTCAGATGAATCAATTACCAAAATGATCGTTAGCGGCAGTCCTACGACACGAGACACAAGATTGAGTTCACAAGAATGAGACCTTGCCTTTTCACTTATAGCTGTTTGTATCCGAAAAATAACTTGATAAATGCTTTCTTACTGTGAACAAGGTATCCTCTCCCTAGATCTAGCATGTAACTTCGTCTCATAGTGTCACCTGCTTGTCTCCAATGAGACAGATAGTTTAATGTCATACTTCTTGGCAATGGAAGTATGACATTAATTGATTAATTGATTGTCCATGGAGACAATCAAGCAGTGGACCATCTACCAGAAATGTTCTGCTTTAACATGCTTTTAGTTCATACATACATACACTACACTACCGTTCAAAAGTTTGGGGTCACTTAGAAATCTCTTTATTTTTTAAATAAAAGCACAGTTTTTTCAATGAATATAACTTTAAACTAATCAGAAATGCACTCTATACATTGTTAATGTGGTAAATGACTATTCTAGTCATTTACCATGTCTGTACCAATGTCTGTCTTTTAGTGCAATATCTACATAGGTGTATAGAGGCCCATTTCCAGCAACTATCCACTACTCCAGTGTTCTAATGGTACAATGTGTTTGCTCATTGTGTCAGAGGCTAATGGGTGATTAGAAAACCCTTGTGCAATCATGTTAGCACAGTTTAGCTGGTTATAGAAGCTATAAAAGTAGCATCAGTAGTATCTGGAGCATTACATTTGTGGGGTTGATTAAAAGCTCAAAAAAGGCCAGAAAAAGAGAACTTTCATGTGAAACTCGACAGTCTGTTCTTGTTCTTAGAAATGAAGGCTATTCCATGTGAGAAATTGCCAAGAAACTGTAGATTTTTCATACAATGGTGTGTACTACTCCCTTCAGAGAACAGCACAAACAGGCTCTAACCAGAGTAGAAAGAGAAGTGGGAGGCCCCCTGCACAACTGAGCAAGAAGATAAGTACATTAGAGTCTCTAGTTTGAGAAATAGACCCAACTTCATTAAATAGTACCTGCAAAACGCCATTGTCAACATCTACAGTGAAGAGGCGACTCCGGGATACTGACCTTCATCCTACAACAGGACAATGACCCAAAGCACACCTCCAAATTGTGCAAGAACTCATTAGAGAAGAAGCAGGAGGCTGGTATTCTATCTGTAATGAAGTGTCCACTGTCCAGCGCAGTCACCAGATCTAAACCCCATTGAGCTGTCGTGGGAGCAGCTTGACCGTATGGTACGCAAGAAGTGCCCATGCAGCCAATCCAACCTGTGGGACGGGCTTCTAGAAGTGTGGGGTGAAATTTCTCCACAATACCTCAACAAATTAACAGCCAGAACGCCAAAGATCTGCAATGCTGTAATTGCTGCAAATGGAGGATTATTTGACTAAAGCAAAGTTTGAAGGAAAAATGATTATTTCAAATAAATATCATTATTTCTAACCTTGTCAATGTCTTGACTATATTTTCTATTCATTTTACAACTCATGTGGTAAATAAAAGTGTGACTTTTCATGGAAAACACAAAATTGTCTGGGTGACCCCAAACTTTTGAACGGTAGTGTACGTACGTACGTACGTATCATACATACATACATACATCACATGTTTTGTCAATACAGATATGACAAACCATTATGTCTTATGGATCACTTTACAACTCAAGGTTCAACCACCAAACAGACACCATGTAACATTTCTAGTGCGATTTTCTCTCCATGCAGATGTCATTGCTTTATCTGGAATTCTCCACTGCATGGCATTAAACTAGCACTTTTTATTACAGGTGTGTTTATTGCTAAAAAGATTGATGCCTGTTGGCATAATCTGCTTGTTAATGGAGACAGATCAGTTTAATGCAAAGCTGTGGAACATTCATGACAAAATCAATAATATCTCCATGGAGCATGGGAGACAAGCAGGTGACAAACTCCACCAGAATAAGTAACACACTGAAACTCCAACCAGAGAAAGAAGTCCCAAAAATGACATAAGCACATTGCAGGGGTAGAGAAGTGCACCCTACAAAACAGCACAAAAAGACAAAATTAAAACAGTAACTCTTCTTGTCTTCGTCTTTCATTCCCATGAATCCTCCAGCAAACAGTCCTAACAAACGCGTCCAAATACAACTCCAGTCTGAAAGTTTAAACTCCAGCACCTGCACAGTCAACACATGACCTCTATGAACCATCTTTGTACCCCTGGCCCAGATGCAATTATTTATGTTCATGCAAAAAATAAAACTCTTGCAGCTCAGGAACTAACATCTGCCATGAACAAAGTTTCAGAATGGTTACAGAGGTCACAGCTAGTATTGAATGTATCTAAAACAATTTGTATGTTCTTTTCTAAGAATGCCGTTTACGATGATAACCCTCCTGTATTGATAAATGGAACAATAATTGAAACTGTTAATGAATTTAAATATATTGGCGTAATGATTGACTCAAAACTTAATTTCAAACAGCATGTTAAAAAGTAGTTAACAAAATGAAATTTAATCTGTCAAATTTTAGACATATTAGAGCTAATTTAACACTGGATGCTTCTAAACTATACTTTAATGCAATGATTGTCGCTCATATGAGGTACTGTATGACAAGCTGGGCTTCAGCATGTAAGACCCTCTCTGAAACCTGTTGAAACAGTTTATAAACAGGCCCTCAAAATTTTAGACAATAAAACAAAGTTATATCATCATTGTTTAATTCTAAAACAACATAACATATTAGGCTATGACAATATGATCAAACTGGCAGACTGCACACTTGTGTATAAGATTCTGCACGGGTTGGCTCCTACAGCTCTGCAAGAGTTTGTCAAAAAATGTCAAATTAGATCTACAAGTGCAGGTTCCAGAGGTGACTGTATGATTCCATCTAGAAAAAGCACTTTTGGACAGAATGTTTTCTCTTTTGGAGCTTCTCAAACTTGGAATACTATCCTAGAAACAATACGTGAGCTGCCCACTCCCCGCTCATTTTCAGAACAACTCAAGTCATGGCTGGTAGACAATCAAATTTGTCCACATAATCACTAACTTGAATTGATTTTAGTGGTAATGCTGTGTTTTTGTTTGCACAAGACATAGTACATGTACTGTATATAGAATTGTAAATGTAGTTTCTTATGAATCTATAATGTTTAGCTTATTAAGGTGTAGGCTGTGATTATAGGCATTTGTGTTGTATGAATAGACTGTATTGTGAATGTATGTACTGTAGGTTTGTGAGAGATCTGGTGATCTGAGGGCAGTGGTCTATGGATGAGTTTTAAGATATGAAAGAGGGTTTGTATTTTGTACTTTGTGTTTTGTACTTATTGTTTTTTTTAAGCTGTGGTGTGGCTGGGTTTTTTTTTTTCCAGCAAGGGACAAAGGATGAAAATTAGCACTGGCTATAATCCTGCATATTTACAGTTGTGGGTTTTGTTTCCCATGCCTCTGTTCTTAATATGAATTGTCCCTTCATTAAATAATAAACAAACAAACAAACAAGGCCAACACTGAAGCAAGGTCTACTCTCACATACAGTGGACAGTAGGGGTGTGCTAAAATATCGATACACCGATATGTATCTATATTATTAAAATCGATACGGTATCGATTCTTTGTTTCCTAGTATCGATATCGATATCCCCCCCAGACGTTACTCTTTACGGGTGAAGAGAAGCCAGAAGCAAGAGAAACGAAAATATCAGAAAAAATGTTTCAACCGCCTTCCTCCCTCTAGTTAGAAACATGCATTAATCAAAAAGCACCTTATTGGATTTTTTAATCTTCAATAAATGGAAGATAAATGCACCATTTAATGTTTTTTTTTTTTTTTTTTTTTTGTGAAAATTGGGTTGACCATTTAAGTAAGGTTGAAGGCCTTTATTTTTTTCTGAATCGTATCATATCGATTTGAAATATATCGTATCGAATTGTATCGTATCGAAATGGCACTGTATCGAGATACGTATCGTATCGTGGACTGTGTATCGAGGTACGTATCGTATCGGCAGCTTCTTGGTGATACCCAGCCCTAGTGGACAGGTCTCATTTTTTCCCTTATTACTGCAGAAACATAAGCTCGCATTGAGTGATCGTCTGTCAATACTCCCTGTCAACGCTGAATGAGAAATCAGAATTGGTCACTATAAAGAGGCAAGGAAATATATCTAAAAAGTAATTCCCATGCGTCATGATTTT
This sequence comes from Periophthalmus modestus, assembly GCA_019594935.1. Lineage (NCBI taxonomy): Eukaryota > Metazoa > Chordata > Actinopteri > Gobiiformes > Gobiidae > Periophthalmus > Periophthalmus modestus. The sequence goes on from JAIEZT010000021.1 coordinate 5,970,635, forward strand.
TCTAAGCTAGAGTGGTCAAACAAAAGTGGTACCAGTATAATATCTAGCTTGATAGATTTTGTTTAAGGTGTCAATCAGAGGTAAGAGCGTAACCCAACAGTTGGTAATTCAATCCCAGCTCTGACCTGTTGTTGCGTCATTGGGCAAGACACCTAAACCAGATTGTATGTGTGGTGTAAGTGAATCACCGATGGTGGCAGGAGGGGCTGCCGGCTGAGATTGGCAGTCATACAATCTGACTACAGTCAGCCCATCTCAGTGCATCTGTGTCTACAGAAGTAGTAGAGTGACTTGACATTGTATAAAAACAAGTTCAGTTGATCATTATCTAATACCTTGCTTCTGGCAGTGATTACAAAACTAAAACTTGGCATGACAGGGAAGAGGGCATCTTTCAACACAACAAATATCTGCATAAACTATTGGGTGCTATTTGTTTAACAGTCCCGTAAGTGTTTTAAGACTGTATAACATCTGAACAAATATGTAACAATAAACTTCCAGGTATAAAAAAATGTTAATAGTTCTCAGTGAATTCCAAATATCTAAATAATTCCGCCCAAAGAGAAGCTGATACTGTAAGACATTCTTCTGCCAGAAAGTTGTGATTCCATCTTAAGTTTCATTTTATGAGCCAAGTTATCTCCTGAGGGAGTTTAAGTTCATGTGAGGGAACAAGTGACCCACATCTGGAGAGCTGGAATGTAAATCCAAAGGTGGGTGTCAAAATGTGTCTGACCTTAACTCAAGTATAGCTATTGTATATGGTTTTTTTTTTGTATTTTTGTTTTACTTTTTTGTAGCATTTTTGTTTTAGATTAGATTATAAGTGAGGGATTTGAGACATTGTCAAAAAAGTGCAGTTATTGAACTAACCGATCATACTTGCAAAATGAATAATATTGATATTGTATAATTTGTCTTTTGATGTTGTGTAAGGTTTTACTAAAGTTTGTTGAATAAAACTCATTATGTACTCTGTGCAAAAACAGTGTCCAGATGACTACCTTTGAAACTACCTTGAACATGTATGTAGCAACAAAAGGTTTGATTTGCCTCTCAGCTAGGGCAGTACGATTAGCGAAAAATACCTAATTGCAGTTTTTCTGACAAGAACTGTGACTGCAGTTAGATTTGCAATGTTTTAATGGAGATTCTGGTCAAAGTTCATATTTTAAACATGTCCAGAAGAGACTGACAAAAAGACTGAAATATGAAGTGACAAACTAAAGAATCACATTGCAGAATGAGTTTGTGCAAATCTAAACTACAGGGTTAGCAGCTTTAATGTAGAATAGCACAGGTCATTTTTTGTTTGTTTGTAGAGGAAATTATGGTACTTAAAAAATTGCAGACTTTGCAAGTTTGCTTTGATTCTTGCAGCCCTAGTGCATGCAGTTTTTATCAATCCTAAAGCTGTTTAGGATTATGGTTAAAAATACTGTCACATATGTCAAAATAATGATTCATATATTGAAAACAGGTATGCCAAAGAGGAACTGAGAAAAGCAATCTAGTTATGCAGGCAGCTGGTCTGGACATAGTTTGGTGGAGCAAGGTGGGGCATCAAAGAGCCCACAGGAGAATACAGGGGAATTCTGTTTGCTTGTGCTGCCTTCACTGTGCAAACTTTATGGGAAAAAAACAGGCTGAAGCTGGAAGGGGAACTGAAGGCTCGGGGTCTGTGCGCAGAAAGGAGTTTAAAGTTGAATGCAAAACAAATATTTGAACAGATGGAGAGACATTTGGGACGTGTTCCTCAGGCTGCGCTCTGGTACCAGCGCTTCATAAGCAGAACGTGAAATAGCTCTTTCGGAGTTACCCTTCACCGCCCACATGTGGAGTTTAGTTGTACTAGACCCGAGCGTGACGCAAACTGGATGCACTACTTGCTGCATTCATGTACTTTTGGTATTTGACATTATTTAGGTATTTTTAAACATGGCTTATTTGCAAGCCCATTGCTATTCATCATTAATAAATTAAAATGTGTGGCTCAAATAAAATTCATGTACAGCATAACAGTCAAACAGGGAATCAGTGGGTGGTAAACCAGTGGTTCCCAAAGTGAGGGTTGGGATCCCCCGAGGGGTTGTGAGGCATTAAGATGATTGATTGATTTATTTAATGATGATATAATATATTTGTCATAGTAAAAGAAAAATTTAAATCTGTCAACTGGACAAAAAGTTATTTGAGTGAAGGCATTTCACGGCTCATCCAAACCACTTCAGTTCTGGTCAGATTGCTGGTGGACACTGCCTTATACCTATCTGAAGAGAGAAGGTAACTACACCGAAACTAACAGTTTCTGTTTGTTGGCTAGGTCTATTGAACTACAGTAAGTGTGAAGTGTGCATGAGTCATATTTTGCATAATCTTTCAAGGCCCTGGGTGCTCTCACACCTATTAGTATCCTGGCTAGCACTATTGTTTTCCTTGTTTTGATTGAGGGCTAAGGATGGAGTTATAGAGCCAGAACTGAGGAAGCGTCTTCACTCAAAAAAGTTTTGTTCAGTTCACTGATTTTTTTTTTTTTTTTTAACTACGGATCATACCTAGATAATTGACGGATTATACGACATCAATTCTAAAATAGTCATGACCCTATATTTAACAGAGAACATTATCTTTTAGTGAAACAGGGTTCTATAACACAACAACCCACAAAAACAAAAAAATAAGTATCAGTATCAGTTTGGGAACCCCTGCTCTAAACTAAATTTCATAGACAAATATTGATCATTGGTCTTTCTCAAATTTGAATAAAAGAAATTTATAAAGGTAATATGCCTGTAATCAGAATCAGTTTTATTGCCATCATCAGGGAACAAAATTCACAAACTACAAAGTTGCTTCGGTAGATTTAACAAATACGAATTAAGCCAGCCAATTTTTTACCATTGTTTGCCACTGTCCATGTCTAGACTAGATGCTAATCTAAACTATCTTTGATCTAATAACATGAAAATATATATTTCATTGGCCCAATTTATTCAGTTGCAACTTGTGAATGGAATATGGAATTTAATTATGATTACTGTAATGTAGAAAACGTCTGCATATGTTCTTACTTCTCTTTTATAGTGTCCTTCTAATACTTTCATCTTATGATTCTATTGCAGCATCTGTTCACTTAAAAAAAAAAAAACAATCCTGTATTTCTGACTTAGAAAAAAGATTGACGGCACTCCACGTAGGAGGAAGAGGACAATTTGAGATATCACCCCCCTGGTATGTACACAACCTCCGAGAAATGAAATAAACACATCGTTGAGACACAGTTTTGGTCTGAACGTCCAACATTCCTCTACATTCTGTCCCGTACTGTATATGCGCCTGCTTACGTCAGCCTCCCTTATGTTTACTAGACGTTGTGATGTGTATCCAGCGGCAACACCCCGCTAGTCAACATGTGGTCAGTACCCCCCTTCATCCACTCTCCCAAACACCGTAGACCCATTGCATTCTGGCCCAAAATCAAGCAAATAAACGGCACTACTGGGAGGCACTGATTTAGAAGCAGGGAGAGGAAATCTCGTGAAATGGCAACAAAAACTGTGCATATTTTAGACTGACGACACACCCAAGGATGCGTCATACCGTACGTCTGGGTGGAGGTCAGTGTAAGCCAGGACCAAAACGTCATTAAGATTAAAATCAGAGGCTGGATTTAATCAAAAGTGGCGTGTGCAAGAATCTAAAAGTGTGTCAGGGCAGTAAGTATCACTATCAGATTTAGTGCAAAGCTAAGATTTCACAGTATGTAAACTAACAAAGTTTCCATATTACTACACAAAGGCCCTGTGCCAGATTTTTCCCCATGTATTTGAGCAAAATATGTCTTGGCTCAGTACAGATATATTGTACAAGTACATTTGTAGGTCAAAATAAGCCAAAGCAGGTTATAAAGCACTTATTGTGCAGGAAGTGCACATTAGCATGGTCATTGTTGTGAGCTTGGCAAAACTTTGCTCTGGTCTCTGAGAGTTATGAAAAGCACTTATAACTCCTTGTGGTGAATAATTGCGATGTTCGGAATGCATAAGGTAAGTGACCACTGCAAACCATTTAAAATTAACTGGTTATGTTTTTAAAATTAAGTAAAACTGAGGTACAGGACCTTTAAAAATGATTTTCTCATTTTCTTTTAATAGTAGCTGAGGGATACTATTGGTTGTAAATGTACTAGCAATAAAGTTAGATATTCATGGGTTTCAGGCAAATGATTCCTTCCCAATTTGAAGGTTTTTGTGAGAAGTTTTCCCCATTCAAAAGACACAATATCATCACTTCAATTGCTATAATGACAGAGGAAGACTGCCATAGCTTGAAACCCATTCCTATATTGATTAGACAAAATATTATCACCACTTAATGTGAAAGCAAACGACAGATGAACATTTCATCATTGCATCTACTTGAGGATTTTAATATACAGTACAGTGTATTAGGAAGCAACTAACCTGCAAGATAAGCTAAATATAGATTATCAGATTATCAAATATAGATTTGTGATTCCCAAGTAAAATTTGTGATGGTGATAGAATGGGTCAAAGCATATTCAAGAATACAGTAGAAAGGTACATTTCTATGGAAACAAGCAGAAAGAGCCATCCTTTATGGCTAAAAATGACGTACTGGCACTTTTAAAGCAACATTTAAGTCCACTCTAAAGAATAGTGCATTTATCAAATTAAACACTTAGATATTACAATATGATTATATGTCATTTCTTTACAATTCACTTTTTTTAATAAACTGGCCCCCTTTTGCTATTTGTTGGGGATAAGTTTCCAATAACATAATCTGACCTTAATTTCACAGAACACATTCTATCAGCTACTTTAGGAATGCCATCTCTTCCCTTGTAAACATGCTTTCTGATCTCCCACACTGCCAGTAATTCATTAAAGGTGATAAATCCAAGTGCAGTTAACACATTCCACACAGCACCTTGAGTTCAGAGGGGGTGAAAATAACTTGTTTTGATCCGGTTGGCTTTTATGTGCAGGGTGCTAAGACTTCCTGCAGTCTCGGCCGGTTGCCTGGTAACCGCACAATGACAAGTCCCACAGCACATCATGTTTCCTTTTCACAGAGCGCTCGATCAGCTGAGTGTCACACAGGCATAAGAGAAAGGGCTAGAAATAGTCCTCGGATCACTTTTGGACTAAAATAATCTGTTTCAAGATTATGAAAGAAGAAGCGATTGGAGAGAACAGTAAGTGCAGGTTGTTCTTTTATGGCAACAGTAAAGATTGAACAATGTAGAGAGAGTACAAAGTTTCAGATTAAAACTAAACTAAAAACACTTGGATTAAGAGTTTGCCACCCTCTGCAGGCAACAATGAGGGAGTGAGGCATTTTGTAAAGACTTTAAGCAGCACAATAGATACTTATGGATCTAGAGAGTTAACCAACATATCATGTTCATCCTTGGTTAAGTGCAAAATTAAGTAATTACTTAAATTACTTAAGTAGTAAGTTAATTTTGCATTATTTAGAAGCTAAATTACCTGAACCAAATGACAACAAAAAATCCTTATTACCAATAGAACACTGCAACAAATAATAGTTGCACAATATCATAAAATACTATGGCAATAATAAAAGGGCTACCCAATTTTTTCACAGAATAAGGTCAATTGATCTTACCCCAGTACAGATACTGTAAAAGCAGCTCTGAAAAATGAGACCACTGTGTGCTGTCTGTCTAAGGCTGGTATGCTGTTAGCATGCTAGTTGTTGTTAGCAAAAAACTTCAATCCGGTCTCTGAAAGTTGTGAAACACACTCATTAACTCATTGCAGTGAATAATTAGGATGCTAGGAATGCATTAGGAAAGAGAGGAATAACTTAGAACCGCTGCAAACCTTTTCAAATGAACTAGTTCTAGCTTAATCCAGGTACAGTACCATTAACATATGACATGAAAGCAAACAAACAGACAGACACACTTACTGGAGTACAGCCTTGCACACCTCTCATTCTGCATACCATCATTCCACCATTAACATTACATACACTATAATTCTGCATTCATTTCCAAGTTTTTAAAAAATATCTAAAATACATCTCACCTTCCGATACATCCGTCTATCTACTTCCTCATCGCCTTTTTACAATGCTAAAAGTTCGCCAGCCCAGAAGCAAACACACTTTACGAGGTGCTGGCAACGTCACGACAAAGCTCGTGTCAACATAATGACCATTATTCACCTGGAATGCCTCTCATACAATTCCAATGCTCTCTGCTGTTCCATCTTGTGACTCTACCTGTGCGCCATCCAGGAATGTCAAGTTGCACACTAAATTCCCTCAGGCTTTCCTCCCTCCAATGCAAGGACTGGTGTCTGTTACTTTGCTTGTTTAAGATCCCATGTGTTGAATGAGGCTGGTGGATGTGGAGGAGGTAAGGCCGTCCGAGGGGGGAGTGAAGTTTGGAGGAATGTGCCACTTTTTCAGGCCAAGTGCAATGATGAGGGACACTTACAGGAATCTCTCAATTTCCCGTTGAAAGCTGCGAGAAAGTAATCGCAGAAAGATCCCTCCCCTCAAATGGATTTCTTCATTTTGACTGTCAACTCAGGCCATAGTAATTCTGTGAGTCATACCAGTAGGGGTCAAGCTGTCAGTGTTATCATAAGTCTTCAAAAATGTCATTTGAATATTTGTTTTTTAAGATTTCAGATAAGATAAGAGTATGAGCATTTTGGCAAATATAGCATGAAATTGTATTCCTAGAAAATGTATTATAACTTGATTTCCTGACACCGGCACTAAAATCTGATTGTTAACAGACTTTTAGAGTTGCACGAATGTTAAAATGACATCTAGACAACAAAATAATCTGCTTTTGTTCTTACATTGCAAACTACTCGCGGCATTCCTTCAACTCCTTTCTGTGCATGAAACGTATTGCCAGTTTAACGTTTTTAATCTACCAGGCCTTTTCCCTTTTATTTTTAGGATCACCACAGGCAACACAATACATTTTGATTTGGATAAGTGGACTTTGAAGTTACCACAATATTAAGATTTCCAATGCAATGTAATTTTCATAGTAGTTTATTTAAACACTTCTATGAGGTATTAACAGCTATTTAGATCACTATGTTACCTGTTTATGAAAATGCAACATTTGCCGAAAACAATTTGGTAACATGTTTAATAAGTTCCAGTTTCATGTTTGACCCTCTAAGTCCACCCTCCCTTTGCTATCCATGCTAAGTCACTCCCCCTTCAGAGTGCTATCACATTACAATAGGCATGCATTCCTCTAATGAAACTACTGCAGATCACATCAGGTTTGTGAAGTTATAGTGTATTGTTTTGTACCCTGCTTTTGTGTATTTGTATATTGTGTATTGACTCAAGCATGCATGTATGACAAAACCTCTTCAGGCATGTTTTTGAGGGAACATTATGACATGGTAGAAAGTTTCAAAAAGTCAATTTTGCATAATACCCTCTCTTTAAAATGATCATGTGGTCTTATAGTAGTTCGGATATTGATAAGATTGTTCTTAAACTATTCAGGAAAGCTCCAATGTTGTTCTATTTATGTATTTTTTCAGTAGTAGTTCAAATGGATATCAGGTTTAAATATAAATTTGTATTTGAGTATTGATTTTTTTTTTTTTTTTTGACAATCTTACTTTGGACACCCTTCTTGTTTCAGCTACCCACATGTGTATAATTAAGCTATGTCATGACAGTAGCCCATATTAAATGTTAAATAAATAAAGAACACAAATATTTTAAAAATGAAATATTAAAACTCTTAACAAGATCAACAAATTCAGTCTTCTTGTAGCAAACATAAAATTTGCATTGCTTCACGTGCAGGAGTGCCACATGTACCACATTGTCCTTCATTCCTGCTGTGTTGCCGACGTGAGCGGAATTCTGAGGGCTGGAGCGACAGGCCGGATGCTCCCAGGAATGCTGCGGCCCTGCCAAGCCAACGGAGCAACCACAAGAGGAGTCCAAAGATGCAAAACAAACCAACAAATTCAGCTGTTTCGCCCCACACTAGGGCCAGACAAAACAAGCCCTGGCCAAATTAGACCCCTCTGTGAGCCCGTAATGACATATTCAGGTCACAGCACAAAGGAAGTATGCATCAAATTGAATCTAAATGAAGTGAGAAAGCATAACGGTAATTGCCCGTCAATCCTCATTAGCACTTTATTTGGCGTGCGGATTGGAAAATGCAGTTGGATTAATAGCTAATGGAGTCAATTGGTCTTCTCATAACAGCACCTGGGTCCCAGTTCACAGAGGTAATGTATGTGGAAGTGCAAAATAATGATAATATTAATATAATAAACTCACCGCGACTGCCATTTTCTTCATCCTGCAAGACACAAGAAAAACAAACAAAACCATTAAAATCTGAATATGTATTCTTAAGTATATATATATATATATATATATATATATATATATATATATATATATATATATATATATATATATATATATATATATATATATATATATATATATATATATATATATATACACACACACACACACACACACACACACACACACAAAAAAAAGTTGGAGTTAAGCTCCCAAAAAAACTTTGCATCTACAATTTGTTTTAGTTTTCATGACGACGATGATGACGATGACGATGACGATGATGATGTAAAAATACAGCTTTGACTGGTGAAACTGGTTGCCCTGGTTCCCTTTTTTTCAACAATATATATTGTTAAGATCAGACAAAAGTATCAGAACAAAGTGGTGTCAATAGTCAACATTTACATGCACATGATGTAAATGAAACCCCATGTATATATTGTGGAAAATAATAACATGAGAAAAAATAGTTGTTTACGCTTGGTTGCCCATTCCTAATTTTGTAGTGCAAAAATATTTTCTTCAAAAATTAGAGCTGTGAACTGAATATTTTTAATTGTGATAACAGTTACTGCTCCACTCATAAATGACTAATCATAATGTTTTCTACAAGTTGATAACTCGTCAGTGCTTTCATCTATGACCCAGATATGTGATTTTTGAAATAACTAAGCTGCCTTAACATGAACTGATAAGAGTTGCATCTCCAAACAGAGGATGCAGCACTTTCTAAAGGCTTCTGACATCATTATATCCCTCCTGTGTGCCACTTTCCAGCCGAAACCACATCAGACATGCTTGTGCTTTTTCCATTTCCTCAACACATAAAACCTTTATTTGCCTCTGAATCACTGTTAAAATCCACACTTTCATCTTGCTCTTTCAGTGACACATATGTTTTGCATGTATTTTTTATCAAGCTTCTCTCTGAAAAAGAGCACATGACCCTCTAAATTAACCCCAATGCCTCATAACTGATTAGTCATGAGCCAACATTACAGTACAATTTGATGAATGTGAAAGAAGGAAGAATTCTGTTTTTGTTTGACCATTATGCAATATGGGAGCTGGTTGGGTCAAAATTCAGCCGCTCAACAGCAAAGTAGATTTTAACTTTTTCCAGAATCACAATATTGTGATAAGAAAAATCTCAGGTCAATCAGCAACGTCTGATTGACATGAGAATCTGCCTAGCAACAGTGTGTATATGTTGTGTAACGTAATGGATTCAATTAAGTATGGTAAAAGCAATGATAATGTAATCTGATTACTTAAAATTGATAAGCATCAATATAAAAAAGCTAGAGATGCTGTATTTAGACTAAAGAGTGGTAAAGCATATGCTCAAATACGTCAAGGTTGCACGTTTGAATCCCTCTTGACCCAGTTTCACTGTGACACCTACTGTGGCCAGAAAATAAAGATTGAAACTCCAAATGTTATCAAATTAGATGATTTTTTTGTTGTTGTTTTTTTTACACTAACACTTTAATACACTAACACCACACAATACATATTTTCTATACAGAAGCCTTAAGATAGCATTTTTAAATCATTATCAGGTTAAAAATATGTTGTACAAAATCCATATAGAATATAAATAATAATTTGACTACCCATTGGTAAAGGTTCATTCTTCTTTTTTTTTTTTTTTTCCGCATTTTCTTTTTGTGAAAAGGAAATGCCCAGACAAACAGGAGCAATAAAAGAACCAGAGGAGGAAAATCTGAAATCAGCTGTATACGACCACTGCAAGAGACAAGACCACAACATGGACTGGAATAATGCCAGGGTCAGGGTCATCTGTGCTGAAAGCAACAAATGGATCAGAGAAACCATTGAGATCTGCAAACCAGGCTCAAAGAGAATAAATAGTGATGAGAGAGCCTACACCTTATCACACACATGGCATGCAGTCCTGGAGAAGACGCTACTGCTTACATGTTTGCCAGACTATAGGGGAAGCTTATGGCTCCTACTGTCTGACAAACATGTAAGCAGCAGCGTAGAAGACACATCACTACACCATCACTACACCATCACTACACCATCACTAGACCATCACATGACGCTTCTGAGGAAGGCTATAGGAAGCAGCTGAAACATCTAGGTGAACAAACTCTCCTCTCTGACAAAAAGCTAATTCTAAATCGTCTAACTAGTCGACTAAGCAAAAAATAACAAATGACAATATATTTGAGGTACAGTAGGACTTCCGCATTAACAGGTGAACAAAATCCAAAAACATTCTCCAATCCAGGTCTCTATTCTGGGCATAGTGCCAGCCATTCAAAGAGTTCCGCTGGGCACATGCTCTCACAGACTGCAAGGTAAAAAGTGCAGTGTCAGATTTCCCAAAGCTTATCGGGCCGCCTTCATATTGGTTTGTGTTAGTGATAATTCAGGATAAGTTGGGTTGATTTTTCTCTGAAGTCTATTTGGACAGCCTCCTAAGCATGCACAGACGGATTTCCTACAAAGTTAGTATAGAGCCCTGTGTTTATAGTTTTTGGCCGGAGTAGAGCACGTTGAAAGAGACGCTGTGGTATACCGGTAAGGACTACAAGACTTTGGTGTAACTGAGGAGATAGGAGCATTTTCCCACTGAGGAACTTCATGGGAATCTGAAGACCACTGTCATTTGATCTCCAATTATTCCAAAATTATACACATAGAAACAATAATGAATACAAATGAGCAGAAATGTTGAACTTACTAGGCTGTAAATGTCTGTTTTGACTATGGATGTCACAACATCAGATTTTTGTGTTACAATTATTTTGAGAAGAAACATGACGATTTAAAGGTCCTGTGTTACACAAAATGGATTCTTGTGAGCTTTAAGCCATGTTGCTGTTACCACCTCAAAAATATACCTAGAGCTGTGTTTTGTTTAATTTACAAGTTTGACAAACACTTTATTATTAGTCTGTCCACATCGCCAGTGCTCAAAGTGCTCTGATACACCTTGTGATGTCATGTAGCAGTCGTTTTCAAGTTTCAACAGCTATCTTTTACCTCACCTTCAGTAGAAATTGGCAATTCCAAGACTGGAATCATCCAAATGATTCTAGTGAAGGTGTATGTATTTTAAAATCACGATGGAGCACTTCCTGCATTACCACATAAAGTGAAACAGAGTGTTTTCCATTTGAGCCTATATGCACAATTTTTGTGTTAAGCAAAAACTAAACAAAATCCAGGTATGTTTGTGATGAGAAAACGACATTTTAACATAGATCCAAAAATAGCGTAATATAGGCTCTTTAATGATTATTCAAGATTACTGACACCATGACCAAATAGTGAAATCCTTAATTTTCTTTCATTCACATTGTTTAAGAGATTACCTTTCCACTATAATGTGACCAGCTATCAAATCCAACTTTCTGATTGACTCATTGAAGAGTGACATAAACAGCCAGATAAACATTTAGGTGCACTTTTTTGGACTACATATTGAATTGAAAAAAGTCAAAAAATTTTTGCTTATAAAATTGCCACAAATACTATTTTTTTTAGTTCTTTCTTACAATTATTTTGTGCCTTGAAAATTCATGATCATCATTTACCCGAATAATCTTGACATCCCTAGTTTTGATAGACTGCAAGAAAAAAAATATACAGGAATGCAGGAATTCTATTATAATATTATACTGGAATGCAACCCGTGTGGTGTGTGGTTCAAGGAAAATCACAATGCATTTTTTCACTGGTATGCAAAAAGAATTATAAAAAGCATAAAAAAAATGTTGTCAACTTATTTCTAAAAGTAGTTCCTTTGAGGATGCATTCCATATAGAGAGCATTGCAAAGATGAATATCTAGTCATATGTGCTCTGATGCTTTCTCTTGAAATAAATATACATTTTCCAAACTGAACTCTATCTGAACTTGTCGGTGTGCTGAAACTTGTCTTGTCTGTTTCAAATGCATGATCATGTCTCGAGCATAAATACATGCATGTTATATGAGCAGCATACATAACACTCAAGAATAGTTTTCTCTCAAAACAGAAGCTTGTTATTTTTAACTATTCGTCTCGCTTTGCAAAGTATATTAAGATTTGTATCACATTCTATTGTGACATGTGATATGTGTTCCCATGGACTACAACGCCATGGGCTTGAGAAACAGCTATATCACATTTACTATGCACAGTAAAACATCACAAAGTTTTGTATTAGTATACGTTTTTCTCTGGATTACTGTGAGAAGAAATACTGTAAATTTACGACTGACAACACTTTTGACAATATGAGAACTAAAATTACTGAGAAATACTGAAACTTTGGAAACTAAGGCTACGTGGTTTTGGGGGGAAAAAAATATCAAATTTTCTATACTGCAATTGCGATTAGATTTGCAATCTGCAGTTTAAAAAGGAGAATTCCGTTCAGAGCATTGGAAAAAACTGCAGGAACATAATTTAAATATAAGAGAAGACTCAAATATGAACTGCTAGACTAATAAAAGAATTCCATGCATTTAATGAAGTGTTTGTGGAGCTACAGGTACACCAAGATTTTTCTAGATAAAGACATTTTGTACTTTGTAAAGGAAAGTCTATTATTTAAATAAATGGACTCTCTGATTTACTTTAATCTACGCTTTTCAATAGTTTAAAAAGCATATTATGTCACCAGCTTTAATCAGACAATATTGGATTTATTTTTCTTTCCCGCAGAACCGAAAAATCACAAGTAGGTACATATAGAACTTATTCTAGAGGTGTCCTGACCTTGAGAGAGTTGTGCACAGCAGACTCCGGAGGGTAGACGATGAAGTGTCGCAGGGTGAAGCCGAAGCCCTGGGAGGTGCGGCGTAGGTGCAGTGTTTTGGGCCCGGGCCATGAGAAGGGTTCCTCCTCTGGGACAGGAGAGCCCAGCACTGACCCCTCACTCTGCTCACGACCATCCTTCTGCTTAGCCTGGAGATGACAACAAAAGACAACAATATGAGCAATGGCTAAGGCACAAGTTACAGACATAATTATTCATATAAAGAGTAGCATCAAAACTTCAGAAACAAAACAATAATAAATATTTTTTGCGCCAGTTCAACCATAAATACATTTTCCTACCTGCCAATCTGTCTGCTACCTTGTCCTTTCAACCAATCACCGCTCAAGTCATCCATTTAAATGCACTTTTCTCTTTATCGTCTTCCTTTTCCATCTACCATCTGTAACCCTGCTCCAAACCATTTCCCTCCACAGCAGCAGAACCAACAGCCTCCTCAGCCTCTCTATTACTTCCTCATTAACACTGTCAGTGAAGATATTTTCCCCAAAAAAACATCATTCTACTGTCTACTTTGTGTCACTGATGTCAGTAGCTTTAAATTTCTTTTTCCCCTGTTTTCAAATGTAAGCTGCCACATTTTACACATTTCTCAAAGTTTATTGTTGTTGTTTTTTTTTTTTTTTTTATGTTATGTATGGTAGACAAGCAAGTAGTGCAAAATGCATCTTGAATTGTTTCTCCAGATAGGTGTTCCGGGGCTTGTCCAGACTTTTTTCACTGGAGTGGTCCAAGGGTTGTATCAGGAATCAGGGCTAGCCCAAATCATTAAGGCGAGAATTTTTTGTGATCATTTGGTGCAGTATTATAGTTTAAATGATAGTGTGCCACTCCTGGCCACTTAAAAACAACTAGCTCCAACTAGTCAAATTACTCAGTTATGGAGAAAAAAAGACTCAACAAGTATTAGTTGAGAATTAGAAGTTAGAGTGATAAACTGGTTAAGCTTTCTCCATGTGCTGAAATGTATTCCTCATTAGACCAGCTCCATCCCTCTTAGCTCTGATAATTATATAAAGCTAAACAGTTTGGTTAAAACAAAGAGTGGAGTGTTTTCACAGAAGAAACAGCCACGGGGTTAAACACAGATCTTCATAATCAACGAGCTTTTGAAAACACTGCAATTCCCCAGCTGCGGATTCTTCACATGCAGACTGTTCCTGCCCCAATGTGAAGTGTCATTTTGTGGTCAAGGTTGTACTGCTGGGAATGTGACAGACGAAAAGTTATGCAATACAATACTTTATTCTTAGATTTGGTATGGTATTTGAACTGAACTCTTGTGAGTGATTATAAAAGCAAAATGTGGGCGAATGTTATACAATAATATACAAGCAACAGTACTTCTTATTCCAATGCAATTAAACTACAATTACTGTAATGTCAGGTTATTAAAAGCACATTTTAATGCATTAGCAACTTCACACATGGATTTAGTACTAATTATAGTCTAGTCTGTGCAGGGACACATCTGAATGATGAGTCTATCATCAGCAACAAACGTTTGGAACTTTTTAGCCAAAAAATAAACTAAAGTAAAGGCATGTTGTTGTTTTTGTTTTGTTTTTCATTTTGGTTGTGTTTATTACACTGAAATCTCCACAAATCTGACTCTAATTTGGCCTGGAGGAGGGCCTCCATCTGCTTGTTTCCATAGAAATGTTCCTTTGGCTCTAATCTTCCACAGTATGGCATAAAACTTATCTATCACCATGTATTCTGAAGTATGGTTTTAACTTTTTATTTCCGTGGAATCATGCAGGTGATATCGCAAATCAAGTTGCATACTGTCCCTTAAAATTTTATTACAAAGAATAAAATGTACTGTTATGTCTCTTACATCTGCCATAAAACTGCAGTTTTATTTTTCAAACATACAATAGAGAGCAGCAAATATAAATTTTATCCAGACTTCAATCAACTCAGTTAATACTGTTATTTTTAGACCTTGATTTATGAGGTATTTCTCTAATTTTGTGTTGACCTTTCCAGCAACAAAATTCCCAATTATGATAACCAACATTTTCTGAAAATATTTATCTTATACAAATTCACATGCGTCTAAATCTATTCTAGAGAGTTCTGTTACTAAGCTTGATGTGTTTCATTTCTATCCAGTCTAAACAGTGTCATCGGAAACCAGAGCATGGTCATTAGCAGTCTGGGCAGGGTAACCAGTGTCACATCCATCAGAGCTGTAATGACGAAGGTAAAGCATTGCGCCACGCGGAGTGCGTTAGCAGTCCTAGCTAACACTACCAGCATGACTGCAGGCTACGTGAAGCTGCCAATAGCTCCACAGGCTCTCCTCCTAACAAAACACTGCTCAGCCACGGTTCCAAGACAAAGCCCCTCTCCTCGCTCCTCTATCCGCACCTTGGTTGGGGCTGTCTGGGAGCAGCAGATGTACAGTCCTCCTGGGAGCTGGGATGGGTGTGGACGCGCTGGTTTAACTGGTGAAATCATCAGTAACACTAAGAGCTGAAGGTTCTGGATGACAGCCACAGTCCACAAAGCAGTGCAACAGAGAGAACTCTACAGCCTGCCTGTTTGTTTTCATTTCACGCTTCAAATTTAATGTCGGATTATGCAATAGCTTAGCCTTTAGGGGCACACAGCTGACTGTATACACGGCACATGTGCGTACAGTCTTGCTCCTCATCTATTACAGCTCCCATTGAAGGAGGGGATGCAGTGAACTACTGGGTTTCAGATGACACGACAACATTATATTGGTCAAGAGCTTAATGACGGGAGGCAGCCAAACAAAATGTCCTTGGTGCTGCAAGATTAATCGCAGTTGACTCGAAATTGCAGTTTGAATGGACACAATCAGCAAATCGCAACAAAATATCATCTTATTCTGCATAGACACTTCTAATCCTGTAGTTTAGATCTGTACAAACAGATTCTTCTATTAGTTTGTCAATTGTCAATAGTCAATAAGTCAATCTTTTTGTAAATGACTCTGGGAGTGTTTAAAATGTGAACTTAGAACAGAATTCTACAGCAATGAACTCAAGTTGAATCATGACTCAAGATACATCTCAAGTCAATACTTTTCCCAAATCGTTCAGCTCTAGCACTTATGCAGATATTCTGGTTTTGTTGAATAAAGTGTGATAATAGGTGGAGTCACTATAAATTACCAGGTTCAAAATTTGAGGATTTTCCAACTTCTAAATAAATAACATATACTTTAGATAATGGTCTTATCAAACAGTGGACATGGATCAGGAAATTGAAAACCACCAACTGGATGTACAGAGTCTCGAGTTGATAAATAAAATCAAATTATGCATGCAGTCTGCTCATCAAAACAAGCCCAATTGTGCATAATGACGTTTGGTGCCATATGGTGTTGTAGCTGGCACCATGCACATATTAGCATGTTCATTAAATTCCTATTCCTTTGTGGTATTAAAATCAGATGTTTGGGCAAAATTTGAATAAACTTAGCTTTTCTTGAATCATGAGTCATGTTTTTTTTTCTGTCCAGATGACATCATAGACCTACCTCCTTCATTTTTCTTTCCTAACATCTCTCCTTTTGCTGACCACAAGCTATGTCATTAGTCACTCCTACACTATCAACAATCTGAGCACTTTACCAGAACACGATAAGGCTGAAGTACATGTTTGAGCTAAGAATGGGGCAAAATCTAGCACTCTTATTCCAGTAAATATCAGCCAGTGAAAGACAATGACGCGTACCAAAATCCCCCAAAAGAGCCAGTCTTAACCTTTTCCTCCAGTGTTACTGTGCCTATGTTACTCTATATGCCATTGACACAGGCTGGCAGAGGCTGAGCAAATAATGTAAAGGATACTGCATTGTTGAGGAGAAAAAAATCGTAACACTGTCTTTCTTTGCTCTTCTAAGTTTTGCTATTGGACGATAAACTATTAGCTTTTAATATAAAGTAATCAAATGAAGACCTAAACTGTTGTTTGGACACTAGTCAATCCAGATAATGCAGATAATACAACAAAATGCATAAAAACACGGCAGCTCTCTAATACAAAAAAAAAAAAAAAACCAATGAGATTTCCCATAATAAAATTCAACATTAATTCCATCCACTTTTTACATCAGCTGTACACCTTTTTTCTCATCAAAGCTAACAAGAGAGTTAAATGTGTTGCTCTGAAGGGATTTCTATCCATTTGAACTTTAGGTGCACTTGTGCGACGTCACTGTTTATGCGGCAAAAACCCCTCTTTCGCTGCAGTGCTCTGGATATGTGATCTTCTTTAGGCGTTACTGAATCATTTGATGCGATAATAACCATGCTCAGTTATATGTTATAGAAATATTTAGTAGACATTTTCAGAGATCTTTACTTTTCAATTCTCTCACTTTCTTCCAGAAATGTTGAGAAAATAGACCCCTTGCTTGTTGCACATCCTTACCCTAGATCGGACACAGTTTTTTATAGATGCCTCCCTTAGTCGAGCCCAGGAAACAGAGCGGTTGGGACTGCTGAGCCCTATCTCCACTTCCCCCCAGTACGCTCTGGCTAACAGCTGGAACCACAAACAGTAGGGCTCAGACAAGCACCCATCCACTCCTGCCAGACGAGCCCAGGGACAGCCTCCTGACGCTGGGGAAGGGGAGAGCGAGCAACACCCTTCGGCGGTCACTTCTACATCCAACATTTCGGGGAGATCCTTGAGAGGTACCGGCCCATTCCTCCGGGCTAGCATGGCATATCCAAATCAACAATGGATGAAAACAGCTGAAATGTCCAGTTACTCCATCTGGGTGGCCAAGTTCCACATAAAGACTGTTATAATCAACTTTCCCAGATTCATTTCGATTTTGTCAATTGTTAATAATATTCTTTTTCAATTCCAAAAAGTACTGGATAGTTAAAGCACATCGACTTGATAATTTTAAATTGTGTCTATTTTGTTGCTTTTGCTGTAGTTAGCAATTTACATCTCTTGGACGATATCTTCAAAGTTTTGGTAGGATCCAAAATTCTTTCCCTCACGTTACACACGATGTTCCATCAGACAGTATTAAGCCATCACTTTAAGTTGAATGTTGCCTCCTGCTTTTTCACGTCCAAGGAAATTATCTGTTTAGTGTCAGATCCCACTTTTTGGCAGTCCATAATCCGTTCTGTTCCCACTTCCCAGCTCAAAATAAGAGCCAAGATTCACCGTTCGTCTTATTTTAGCCTCCCCAGCTTTGACTAACACTGTTCCTTTGAGCGTCCCAGAGACACATGATGTTTCCAGTGAGGGGAGAGGAGAGCAACAGAGGCTGAGTGCTCTGCAGAAAGCTCTGGGGCTGAGTGACGCACCCACCCACTCACCACACAAACTCCAGGCATGAGCGCACACACAAGGCAGACTTCAGTATCCCATCTCAGCTTTTTTTCCAGCTTCTGAGCACTGGGCAACACATGTACAATAACAAACTCACGTGCTGGTTAAAGGGTCTATATGAAGCACATTTTTGTCTGTGTTACAATGTTGTCTCCTCATCAGAAACATACAGATTTGTGTTTTGTTTTATTCACACATGTTCAGCACACAAACCCTGCTGTGTTCTTCTCTCAAACTGAAAACACTCTTTCACCTTGTGATGTCATCAAGTGGTAATGCAGGAGACACTTCACTGTATTTATAAACTCTATAAATTTAAATAACAGGGCAGTAATTTATGTTATTCTAGTGTATTGCAGTATATACATATAACAGATAAATTTAGGCTAAAAATAGCTGTTAACTTTAAAACTACCACTGAATAGCATCACAAGTTGGAGCAGAACATTTTGAGCTTTGGAGATGTATACAGCCCAGTAAGGCAGGATTACTCAAACATGTATGAATGAAACAATTCCGGGTATGTTTTTGAGGAGATAACAACATTCTAACATGGATAAAAGCTCACATTTTGGAAAATATAAGACTTTAATAAATCAAAGGAAGAAAATTAAACGCAAGATCCGAAAACGTCAGTGGCAAGGGGGAAATTTGGAATGACCTGGGTAGTTTTTCGCAGCTAGTGAAAGTCAAGTGGGGCTAATCCAAGATAAGGAAGCATATGGCCCCAGTGAAATCTATAAGGCACAAAAATGTACAGGCGATCCACCCACCTACACATGCCTGCACTCATCTGGCAGCCATACAGACTGATATACTGTGTGAGCGCGCCCCAAATAGCATATAAAGCAAGTTAGAGCAGCTTATTGGTAATGGGTGAGAGACATATAAATGACACAGAAAATATAGTTTATATATTTGGCCTATGTTTGAATTTGACTGCCCTTTGTGGGAGAGGAAAGCAACACCATTTCTTCAGCTCAGAGTTAACTTAAGTATGAGCAATGTAAAAAAGTTAAAGAAGATATTTGCATGTAGAAATGGGATTATTGGGATTACTTCTTGTTCAAAATGCCAAACTGATATGCCCTGCATCTTTAATTGCATTTCACCTTTATTTTTGAAGTGGCTATATGACATTTTAGAACCCTACATTTGTCACTTTTAGTCTTATTTTTTCTCCCAAAAAAAACTCTGCAACATATTGGGGATGTGGGCAGGGAAAGGCAGATTTCCCCATAGGTTTACAGGTTTGGAAGAGGGTGTTTGGCCTTGTAGATGCACTTGCGGATGTTGGTGGAGAAATATAGAGACCTCTATGTAAAAATGTATAATATAGATTTGTAATTAATTGCCATTTACCTTAATATTATAGTTAAATCGTTTACAACAATTAAATGGTTGTAAAACCCCTTTAAACATACTTTTAGAAGTTTTTGCATTTTAATTAAATTAGTTTATAGTGGAGTTGACTAGGGCATAGCGGACCAGACCAGATCACTGGGAATGATGGACTGGATTAGGCAGGCAAAGTATGAGAGAAAATATGGACCAGATTTCTATGAATACAGTACTTTATTATGGAGCAGCAGAACGGATTTGGTAAAGAAGCATATTTTGACCACAGGCACCACATTATTTGATTGACAGGGCAGGGAGTGCTATTGGCAGGGGTGCCCTGCCAATATAATGATAGAGGAAACACTGAAAAGGGATAGGTTAAAAAGGGATTTTCTAACTACTTGCACTTTAAGTGCACGACAATACAGGATTACTCAAACATGCATGAATCAAATAAACAACTTTAAGTAAGCTAATCATGAAGATATGATGTGTGCTTTAATTGTAGTAAGGGGGTTCCCTTACTGTAATTAAAGCACACATATTATAGATGGATTTTCATCAAATCTGTCAGCTCCTCGGCTTTGAGAATATTCTTATCGTGATTCTACTCAATAACACTGGGTGTAGGGTAAATTGACATTCAACTTCAACTCATCGCATGTTCTCAGGAACATTTTTGTACTAAAAAGAACTCATCCTTGTCAGTCGACAGATGCTGTGTTTTGTATGTCACCCTGAACTTGAGAGTGCTAAATAGCCCAAATGTAAATACCAGACTATTTTGATTCTGAGGAATATTTGCCATCCGAGACAGCAGCCACCATGAAAACAACATCAGGAACCCACTCGTGGAATGTTCCCTCTCCGCATTGGCTTATGAGCATCTTGTTACCACATTCACTCAGCTCGATATAGCATGTGGTATTTGGTACGGAAAAGAGCAGCAGAAATAGAAGTAGCTTAAAACAACCTATATAGTTGAGACACTTGACTTGTGCAAGCCAAAACATGGATTGGGTCTCCTAGGAATGGTTTTACAGTAGATGAGAACCATGCTGTCTACTGAAAATAAGTGAATTTGGGGGAAAGATTGGATGTGTTGTTTCCATTTTCACAAAGAATGACAAGCCCACATAATCGCTGGAGGTACCATTTGTAGCCAAACATGTCATACCTCCACTAATACATTTCAGGCCGGTAGAGGATTCAAACCACATCATATATAAGTCTCCAAATTCCCGCAAATAGGAAACATATGATAAGAAAAGATGATCCCAGGGCAGGAAACGTTGGAATTTCTGCTGGTAAGGAAGTCCGTTCCGTGCCATGCGGACACAAAAGCTAGACGAGCCATCGAGAAATATTATGCCGTTGTCATAGTGATGAAGCAAACCACAACAATGTTGGCCTCACGACTGGGGTTTTCTCATGTGATATCATAGAGTTGGTGATTTGGAGAATGCTTGAATGTCACAGAAGACAAAATATGAAGCTAATTTGAGTTTGGCATTCTAGTTTGCTTCCTTAGACTATCTTTGATGTGATGGAGCCAAGCCAAGCTCAAAAAGAACTGACCAGTATATCTGCCTTCATGTGCAAATGCAGAGAAAAAGTTAAAGGGATTTGCACGCGGGTGTCCAGGGCTCAGTAGTGCTCTGTTTATCCAGCAGTCAAGCTAGGTCAAGTTGAAGTCTTTATTCGAAAGATATTGCCTATAGACATATAGTATTGGGGTAACTTTAGCATTACAAGTGTGTATGATACAAAAGATTCAATAGAAAGCAATTTAAATTATTTTTAAATTACTGTTCTTACATTTAATTATGTTTTCCAGTTCTGCATCAAATACATAAACATATGCTCCACCAAAATTTTTCAAATGTATGAAATATGGATGGCCTAAAGTAAAAAAAAAACAATGAACATCTTTAATGCAAAGATGTTACGCTATACTTTTTGACCTATGCAAGCCTCTGGTCAAAAGAATTTCAAAGACATACCAGCACTACCACAACAATTCTCCAAAATGTAAATAGAGCTATTAAACTGTAAAGTTCCAGCAACAAGTTAACTGCCTTATTGCCGTGTCCAAACTCAATAAAAAGCCACGGGACTTTTTTAACACAGACTTTGAAGAGGTTTACAAGAATTCCTAATAGTGCAAATAGTACGTGTTGCTGTCCACTACACTGACTGCACCAACAAACAAAAATAACCGTGGTGTACTTGACAAAGCTAACTTGAGAGTAAAAGCATGCGTATGTGAAATTCTACTGGCTAGTGCAGAAGGCGGCAGTCTAATTGTCCAGTGGTGTGTTGAAACATTGGAGGTCTGTGTTGCTAACCACTCTTGTTGTCGTCTCCCTGTCCAACATTACCACTCAGGTTTGGACCGGGCAGGGCAATCTGGTCTTGGAGTCCCCCTGCTGATTATTTTACAAATGGTCTTGTGGCTAAACGCAACATGACAGGCGGAGCCAAAGACAACACACAGACTGAAGCTGTGGTGAAAGCAAGACAACATGGTGAAATCGACAAGCTTTTTATAGTCGGCTGTGTGGGGTTTTCAGGGTTTTAAAAATGCCCTAATGTGATACAAGTGTGGTCTTATGCAGAGAGTTTAAGCAACTCATCAAATTTGTATCCTAAACAATTTCCTGACTTTCTTACCCAACAGCTACTGGCAAATATTTTCTATTTTAAAATAAGATCAAGTAATAGAGTTTACAGTTTACAAAAGAAGACCGAAATTGTTAATTGTGATTTTGAAATTAATTAAAACATTCATATATTTTTTCTGAACAATTCTGAGACTCATTTTTAATTTTTCGATTTCCTGGGCTTTTTACTGAATTTTTCCCAATTCAGTAAAAAAAATGTCATAAAATAAAATACAGCAACCCTATTTACTCACCGAATTATAGTAGTCTCGGAGACAAATAAAATACAAACAATATATAAAACCACAATAAATGTTGAAATACATTTTTTCAGCCAAAGTTGTGACACATGTCTGATATGTTTACATTTAGGGGAAAGCAGTACAATAGAAAGCAGCTTGTTCCATAACATATCCTAATTTTAATCCTCTCAAAATTTAGGTTCTTGGATGTATTCGATGATTGTCTGCAGAACTGGTGATTTGTGTGACAATGGAAGGAAAGGCCTGGGGCTTGCAACCAGCTGACAGGATCTCTGGACAGGGATTAAAGACAGAAGGGACAAGTTATTCCAAAGTCTTCCACTGCTCCTTGTGTATGCCATACTTGTGTCTGTGTGTGGCAAAAGAGAAGAGAAAGTCCTGCTGGAGGATTAGTCTCGATTCAGAGCTGGCTTTTGAGTAGCCCTGGTGGGTGCACGGATCTAATCTACAATGCTGCATCTGGGCTTCGGGAGGTATGGCTTACTGTAACAAAGGCCTGGCTAATGAGGTCCAGGGAGCCGACTGCTCACACTGTGTGCCCACACCGATGCACACCCATAAAGGCCTTTTTCACTGTGGCCCCAGGGGGTTCAGGGCGGTATGCACCCACAGTCCACAAGCTGGACTCTCAGCAAAGTACTGGGGCAAGCTGATCTTGTTTCAGACATCGATAAGTGCCAATTTGATATTGCAGGAAGCATTAGGTGTAGAGTATGATAGCCCCTAATGTAATATAATGGTTACATTACCAGTTGGTACAAAGTAGACGAAAAGGTCTGGGCTTGTACAATAAAACCAGAACATGTTGAGTAAGAGAATGAGAATACTGGCATCTAAAAATTTAATGAAATGGACATTCAGCAAAACATTCTTGGTAAAAAGACTAGTTCTTAGAAGACTGACTAACTTTAGCGTACATTTTTCAAGTGAGAAATTAAAAAAAAGTAATGCAGGGTAATGGAAAGTAGTTAGAATATGCTTAAGTTTATATTTTTATTATATTTTTTATAAACTTAGGATGTACTGATGTTAGAAATTAAGCATCAAAATTAAGCAAATTAGGCAATTAAGCAAAACACTGATGACATAGCTCACTTTTCAAGTCTTTCCCATGTACAACAAAAATCCTTTGTTCCAGATTGCCATGTGCAGTATTTTTTGCCTAGGAAGAATGTACTTAATGTGACAATTAATTTTCTGATTTCATCCTTAAAAATCTCCAAAAGCAGTTTTAACACAACAGTGACTCACACACGCATATGCATGAGCCACAGTATCACTGCTGTTCCACTGGAATCACAGTTTGCTTTGGAGACCATCTGTGTAGCACTAAGAAGGACGGACAACAATCCAGCAGCCATGGTAGGAAAGAAGGGGGATTTCCTTCAAAAAAAGTGAGGTGATTTTGGAGAAAGAATAGGTGGTGGGTTGGACACTCACCCGAAAGCTAACAGAGAAGACAAAAGGAGGAGAGGGGGCGGGTGCTAGCGTATTAGTGAAGGAGCACTGCTTGATCTGAACAATTGTCTCCAGAGGTCCCTGGCTACTTTGAGACAAACAACTCCGCCAATCACTAAATGACTTATTCATTCTTTAGCAGCTGCACCAAAATATCAGGGACCAAATGTTACCTTAACTACAAAGTTGTTTTAGCCAATATGTAAAATGGCAATACCAGGATATATTGCAATATTTTGGTTTACTTTCACAACAGTTTGAAATGTAGAATAATTATTTTGCAGTAGTAGAATAGTAAAAAAAGTAGAGGGTATACTGTAACTGTACCATGGGGTTGCATATTGTTATATTCTTGGAAATCATAGACTGTTTGAAGAAGGGGATTAAGTGAGTGTGTCATAGCGGCCAGCTCCGGTCAAATGAAGCTCATCGAAGCAAGCAGTTATAGGGGCAAAACCTGATTCCATATTAGGAATTCCAATGGCAAGTATCATAGCAACCAAAGAGCCAATCCGGAGCAAGGTTGTTGAAAGTAACGCCCCTTCCCGCACTGCTCGTTTAGCAGGGAGCAGGTGCTTAGCAACACTGTCAATCAAACCTGTTGCTAACACTACAGGGAAAGAAAGCGCCTGATTTGTCTGTTTGTCTTGTATGTTCATATTTTGAAACACAGACAAAATCAGGAAATGAAAACACGAGGATCATGAAGAAAAAGCATGTTACTACAAACATTTTAACATCAAAATGACAAGGCTCAATGCAGCAATTGCAGACGAAGGGCTGAAAATTTTTCAATGTAAAGTAAATTGGAGCCAGAGTCAATGCAGCTGGAAGCATGACCATGACCACTTCCTATTTGGTAGGTGGCGGCTAGTGCATTAACTATGTCCAGTTATATATGCAGTCTATGGTAGTGATGAAGCAGAGGTGTGGAGATTGCATTGCATGGCTACTTTGATGTTTAGGACAGAAGTGCTAGCAGGGACAGTGATCTGCTATATAGACTAACAGTGCTAGTAGATAACATTGTGAGGGAGGTCATTCCCAGTGGGTCAGTGCATTATCAGAACATGCCTTACAACTGGGCTGCTGTCCAGTGCAGGTGCTTCGATGCTTGGCCAAGTCTTACAAATCCAAGCACGAATACAACTGTGCAATGTATTAAATGAGAATTTTTGTCTAGACAGCATATGAAGTTAATCAAATACTATTGTTTTTTGTTTTTTTTTTATTACAGAATATAGGTCTGGAGGTGAAATTTGACAGAACAGTTTCAGTTTCCTACCCAGGGAACTATACAAAGAGTCAGATCATGGTAAAGTTTCCCTAAAAAATGTATAGCAAAAGAAAATGTTATTACGTTAACTGGACAAAAGTTTCTGAAGTTTTGAAAAACCTTCATGAAATGGCATTTATTATTTTTATTAAATGTATTTATTTCAAGATATTTTTATTTTTATTAAATGTATTTATTTCATAATTTGACCAAATGTATATACTAAAATATACACATATGCATAACCTGACATGAAACAAATAAAGGGAAAAAGTACAAGGTAAGTCATGCCTCAACACCAAGTTCAAAAGTGGTGGAATGCACACGTATGCAAAAATATCAAAATGACAACAGCACTGTTCATCAAAACCCCTTATACATAACTTTCTTATAGACATACTTTCCAACCCTCATAAACTATTTGAGACTTCAGACTTGGACAGATATGAAGCTATCCACCCTGAATGTAAACTCCACCATGTGAATCACTTCTTTAAGAAACTGTAACTACCCTGTTAGCCGCCCTGCACTCCATAAAGGTTCCGTATAGTGGTGTAAAGTGATCTTGGAATTCCCTGAGGCTGGGTGGCTGTGTGCTGTATATTTAGAGGGAAGGTACTAGTGGGTGGAGGGTCCAGTCATTCCACACACATGCCAGAGTGACGCATGATGCATAATTAGAATGTGATGGGGAATGAGACACATGGAGGGAAAGTAGCTCCAGCCAAGTGGGTTGTGTGGTTGGGCGAATTCATACTAGCAAAACAGCCCTAATTAAGATGCTGATTCAGTAATTATTCAGTCTGTATTTTGAGAAGAAAAATATTCACTTGTAATAAGAGGAGTTTTAATCTAAGCTCATTAAGAATCTTGCCACTATGAAATGTAGACATGTCATCCCTTGCCCGTGGATAGTAAAATATTCACAACTTGCATGAAAGATTTACGAGACACTGCAAAGATGGCGTCATATTCTAAAAATACTATTTCCTGAGTAATGGAATTTAAAAGATTTATTATGATTTAACATCTGACGTATTTCTCTCTAGCACATGCAAGGCCACTGAATGTTTAAATTTTTCAGCCACATCTGCCTTTGTATTTTATGAAATCCATACTAGCAACAGTTCTATATTTGCCCTGAAACAATTCTGTATGATAGTAAACTCTTTTCATCGTATCAAACAATGAAGTAGAATGAACAACATTTTAAAGGTGCTCTATACTGCCTTGGAACATCCCTGGCAAATCTATAACATCTCCATGGAGGCAAACAGATGGCATGCCCTCCATTTGAATAATTACTTAGTCCACCTTTAATAGTAGCGAACTATGACACAAAACAACTAGGAGGCTAGGATGATGAGATATTTTGGAATCAGATTTATTTTTTATTTTTTTATCCTGGGCACATTTTAAGTACAAAGTACAAAAACTCAGGGTTATTTTGTATGTGATGCTCTTATGTTAGGCACTCCACTGTAAAGGCATCCACGGACTGTCACTGATTTGCCATGGGACAGATCTGGTGCTACTTATGAAGAGAGGAGGCAGCAGTGATCAAGACTGTGGAACAAGCCTTTCTAAGAGCACACATACATCTAGTGCCCCGGGCTGACCGAGAGCTGTAAATTACACTGCTATTATGATCCGGCCAGAGAAGTGAAGAATGAGAAACCAGACGGCAGAGGAGGGAACGGAGGAAAAAATTGACTCTGACTCACTGTGGATGCCTGAAGAGAGTCTTAAGGAATGATGGACTTTGGAAAACACCATGGTGCTTTCCGCAAACCTGGGAAATAGCAGTGTGAATCTTTAAGTCCATGGCGATTTGATTCAATTCCATTTCAATTACTGAGGTCCCGATTCGATTCCAAAATTATTCTTGATTCCAAAATTATTCTAAATTCAATTCTGAAGCTATTTTTCATTCAAAGATAAATAACATTTATTTTACAAATTTCAAGTTCCCTGTTGTAACACTCCTTTATGTAAATTGTACATCCATACAAAATATAATTATTCTTAGATCAGACAAGAATCTGATAGAAGGAATCTGGAATTGTATTTCATTTAGTTTAGTAATTATTTTATTAGTTCATAATTCGATAAATATAATAGATTTATTCAATCTAGGCCCAGTTAATTCCATAGTTAAGTTAAATGGGTAGACATATTTGTAAAAGATAACACATTTTTAAACGCATTTAATATTACACACAAGCTTACTCTTAGTTTGCTAATGATGTAAAACACATGAAAACTCAGGAGAGGAAATGTCATGTGAATTTTAAAGGTGGGACTTTTACGTGGTGGAAACACTGTGTAATTTGAAATAGATTTTGAGAGATTTGGAATCGATCGAGAGTTGTTAAGTCGTAGGATCGCGATCTTTTTAAGAATAAATTTTTTCAACACTCCAACTGGGAAAACTGTATCCCCAACTTTTCTGTTGATGGGCATATCCTGCTTATAAACCGAGGTGGAAGTTGTTTGTTGTAGAAATATTCCACATTACAACAGGCATTTAGTAAAGAACCCACAAGAATGAAATTGGCAATAATTTGGAATCCAATTCTCAAAGTCTGATCATATTATTGCAAACTTGCAACATAGTGTTTCTGCTTTGCAACAAAAGTTGGGTTTAAGCTATAATGGTTGGTTAGTTGTTGCAATTCTTCATTTGGCATGGTTTGTGGTAACAAAGGTTTCAAAGCTGGTCATCTGGACAATGTTACTGAAATCGTGACATTTCGACTGCCATTTGGGAGGTGGAAATATCAGACTGAAAAATACTTGGATAGCAGTTAACATCTTGATTTCTAAGATTGTCCAGATGACTACCATTAAAACCTTTATTATAATGATTGGTTGTCAATGTAAGTATACAATTAATGTCACTGCATTTGAGTGAATGTTCAAACATTACAAAAAGTTGGACCAAGCAGCTGACGGAGTTAGCATTAGCCAAGACATATTAGCCAAAAGTCGTCTTTAGTGACATCAAGCGTTATATCATGACTGCTATGTTTGATTGAAAAGCCAAAGCCACAGCCATTGAAGGGTCAAAACATTATCTTATTACAGTGAGTAACAAAGAGCCAAAGTAACCAATAAGAGTGATAAGATTCAATTCTGCAAATAAACATCTTGGTGTGCTAGCTGAATTATTGCTCTTTTTAAGTATATTTGGCTGCACCTTAAAGACGATTCAGCCCTGATTTACAGCCAATGTAATTTTGTGGCTTGGCTAAACCATAATCTGAATTATCCTACATCATGTCTGAGTCAGATGGAAGATCTCACTGTAGTACGGAGGGTCTCAAGTCAGTGCTAATACCAGTGGATGTTCTGGTTCAAAGATGGGGATAAGAACAAGAAGCAGCTGGGATTGGTGGAAAATGGACACTTAAATCAGAAAATTGAGAGGAAAGACATTATACTCAAAGTCCTTGGGGATGAAGGATTGAACAAATGCTAACGTCAGACTGCCACATGAAGAGGGAAGCTAGAGTCTATGCGACAAGAGAAGCTGATACATGCAGATATCAGCAGAGTGGAGGTGTGGTGGTCTTACAGCAATGTCCCATGATAGCCAGAAAGAGTGCATACTTTAAGCCAACATCACAATGTACAATAGCTTGAATGTTAGACATGACTTCAAACCAGTTTTCTGTATAAGCCACAACCAGAAAATCCAACATTTAATCCTACAAACCAACTAAACTTAAAATCTAGGCATTGCATGGCATGTATATGTGTTTAGGATGTATGTAGATGAATAAAACTGAATTTTTGTATTGTGCCCCAAATATTAAAAATTACACCATTAATTATACTGCAGTCTTGGTCAGTCAAGACACATTGCATCGTCATTCAAAACAGTCTGTTACATGAAATTGAATCAAAGCATTCCTTACCAGCATTTACCTAAGCAGCTTGTAATGGTGGTCATTATAGCAGCTCATTACAACTCCTCTCTATAGGCTTTGCTTGTCCAGGGGCAGTTTCATTGTGTACTCAATGTGTCTGCCCTACAAAACACAGTTATGTAATAGGGAGCTTGGCCAGATGCGCTGCAGAAGGGGCTTTTTTGCTCCGCACCTCTCAGCCTGAAGTGAGGAGCAGCTCACTGGAATGTTTGTCCAGGGGCGTAGGCACCCCAAAGCCTCAGGGACAACCACTGCTCTTCATGAATGTGAGTTTGTCTGCCCTTCTGTCTGTTTGTTCTTCATCTAGCATGAATGAGAAACCAATAAAACAAACAACTAAGGTTTTAATATCTATTTGAAATCAAGCAGCTACTGCCACACATTTTCAATTTAGTAAGCCATAAAGATGTTATTGTTTTATCCACAATGTCCCTCTGTATGACATTATACAGTCCTTTAAGACATCAAGCTTTAGGTGAGATCTATAGAAAAGCAACCATACTATTATATTTTGAGCAATAAAAACAAAACAAAAAAACAATGTTATTTATTGCCATGATGTAGAATATTTCAAGTAAAGACATAACATTCATGGTGAGAAGTAAGAGATCTTCCACCACAAAATGTAACATAGTGCGCCATTAAATGTCTCCTGGATCCAGGTGATGCCCCATATAATCACATAACAATAAAATGTATCGCCATCCAAATAATATTTCTGCATTGCACAATAAATAATGTTCTTTTAAGAAGTCCAAATATCACTCATTAACAAGTGACAGCTGTACTAAACTTCAATAGTGACAGTTTAAGCTCAGATGTGGCATATGCAAGTTATGAGTGTGGAGAAACCAGATGGCTTTACCAGTAAACTTCAGTTACTATTACTTGTTTGTGCCAGTGGGATGGGGGGGGGGTACATGGACTGTTAGTGTGTCAAGATCAGGCTGAGCTGGAGCAACTGATTAATCTATTCTTCTAATCTGTTGGCAGGAGATTGATGGTTAGAGAGGATTGGCACTCGGTAAACCACAAATACGAAAACACTGACATCCTCTGCTACTTTTACTGACAAATAAAGTGGATTTAGGTTTCAAGGCAAGGGTCATGGTTCAAAGGTCATGTGTGAGCAGCAAGCAGACAAGACACTAAACCCTAATGGACACTTTGCTCTTTCTATCACTGACTTCAGCCAGGTGGAACTTAAAGGTTAACCTGATTCCCTTTCAGTTCAGACAACGGACACATATCTGGCTCCACTTAAGTTCCTGGGCCAGTAGAAAATATCATAGACCCTCAAGCACACCACAATGTCTTGTATTATCCATGAATGGTTTTGTCCTGTCCGCCATGGAAATCAGAAAAGACAATATGTTTTTAGGAGATTAAATCATCCCATAAACAACTTTTTTTCCCTAAGCAATTGGTTGTGTATCATCTAGAAGTCCCTGGGATAAACAGACCTCCTCCAAGGAATTGGCACTACCTCTTCAAACACCGGAGACAAAGCCAAGACCTTCATCTCACAATTTTCTCTTTTTCATTTTGTTAAGTTGCTCCTTTTTACAGTGGCTAATAGTGAATCAGTCGCAACAGTAGGCACTTCTGGCAAGATTGAACGCAGCCAATTTCTGACATTAAAAAAAAAATCTAGACTTACACATCAAAAAATGCCAGTAAACAATAATAATAAAAATAATAATAATAATATAATAAAATTACAAAAGGTTTAATACTGTAGCATCAGTACAATAACAATAATCAAGAACAATAATCACCACTGACCACAATGACCTCATAAAGCCCAAAAGGTTGAAAGTACCAGCAATCTTAATTTAAAGCTCATTAGCTCATCAGCTACTTGACAGTGTTAAATGCAGGAGTTGAAGGTGCTCAGCTGAGCACAGTCTGACAACACAGATCTTTAAACAAACACCAGGGCCTGTCCAGCATCCAGCCTTTATGCCTGAGTCCTGTAATCCTTTTAAGATGCTAAGATCAGCTGCTAAACTAAGCAAACCTATCTGAGTTCATCCCACAGACAGAACATTCGATTATAACAAGACTCACTTCGGTCAGTATTGTTCCAGCAGGTAGAGAAATAATTTCATGTAGATATTAGATTATTTTAGTAGGCTGAGCATGCTCTATAGAAATGCACATGAGTAACTTTAATTTTAAACAAAACTGACAAAGAACCAGGACATGACAAGGATACCATAGTAACAAACTGCACTGTTACATGTGATCTAAGAAGAAATATTGTAAAATAGGTTGAGAAAATGGATTTTATTTTTACCTCAAAATGTTTTCAAAATTTCCAAAACTTTTCCAAAACCAATAGAATTCCCAAACTTTTCCAGGACCTGTAAATTAGATTTTCATTTTCTATGACTATTCAAGGTTTTCCATGACTGTACAAATAACATTTAAATCTGATATTGTTGCTCCGTAAATTATATGATCACATGTATGATAACATGTGACAAGAAAATTAATCTAACACTAAATCTTAGTAAATGTAATTGATGAGGCATAATATGGCAGCCTCTTCATTCTGCCCACTGCTTCCAAGTTAAATGCAACTCCTCAAATCCACAGTGGGACATCAACCCCTGTGATGGGGAAGCTAATCAAGAGCATGTTGAAACACACTGAACAGAGACATTTCCTGTGGCAAAGTGTGATGATTGTGACCTTCACCTAAGGCCTCCAAGTATTAACTCATCAGGCTCCGGCGGAGGATGACGCCATGTCAAGTTTGGTAACAGGAGAGCCCCATGGCAAGGGGCAGACGTGATGAAGGGAGAGGGGAGCAAGCAGATTAGTAGTATGGTATCCAGGTAACCGACTAAACACTGTCAAAGCAAGAGTGGACATGGAGCCAATCAAAGCATAAGCCACTGTTGACAAAGGCCAGCTATTGTGGCATTTCAACAATTCCATGTATAGGGTTACTACATGGGCTGCCTCTATTGTTTGTACTATGATGACGACAATATTTAACAGTATTGCACCTGTTACTGTACTTTACTGTATTCTAGAGAGAGACTTTGCTTAAAATAATTTTTTAAAAATTAAATATAGCACTACAATTTAGGAATATCTTACGCCCTACATCGCGTCTCAAGCCTGACCAAACATAAGTGCAATCAATATTTGTTTTTTTCATTGATGCATGTGAAATGGAGTTCATTGGTCACCTATCATTTACAAATAAAATCTAATTTCACTTCACAGAATAACAAAGTTTAGTGCTTCACCCATTGATTCTGCAGAAACAAGCAATGTTTTTAAGTTTTCTTGTGATATTTTTTCCTTTACTTTTTCCACGTAAGAAGCCATATTTGTTTTGATACAGACGGACCATCCACCTGTCAATCTCGTCCATCTGAAAACAGGGATTCATCGGTGACCAGACTCGCATCTTTGTAAAGTATTGACGAAATGTGTATTCTGGATCTAAGGCAACCAAAACTTAATAATAATTTTTCTACACCATATCAGCTGTCTATTGCTGTCAGCCTGCCACAACCCAAAACAGCCAAGAAACCTGAAGAATCCTGCAAAATAAGCAGCTAATCAAGCAAGGGCAACACAACTGCATGGTCCAAGGCTTGTAACAGTATATCGCTGTGCTGATTTGCACAATATTGATGGCTAACACATTGGAACAAATATGACCGCAAAATATAGCAGAAATATGTTTGGCATATTACTACTGTGCTGAAAGTAAGCCACACCTGATAATATTCTTCATACTGGCCAACATAAAGACGTGATGTACTCAGTGAACTCAGTGTTACCAAAAGCTGTAACACAAATACCCTTTAAATCTGCTAAATCGCCGGGAACACCCACACTTTTCTTCACACTGTTGAAGCTCGTCCGGCAATGCTTCCAGAAAGTACACAGTGCTCTTTTCAAAACATTTTTCTGTGACGACGGAAAATGTTAGCTAGTAAAAATACTGCATGAGTTACAAATACGAACTCTAGTGCAATGCAAGCCGTTCAGTACTGCTCTCCAAGGAGGGTGACGCAATGCAGGACAAGGAGGGGAGGATGGAGAGGAGAAGGGGCACAAATATGTTGACTATTATGAGCCTGAGAGCCCCTCCTTCTTGGGTCTGACATGTCCACGGCTGGTCCCACCCAACGCGGAGGCCCATCCGGAGCGCCTCGTGACCCAGCTGATTAAAAGCAGTTGGAGCCTTGGGTGAGATATGGCCAGTGGAATGTGGAGACTGTGGAACAGCCCGAAATAAAACTTGTGGATAAGAGGTGTGTGAATCTGTGATACCCTGTGTACATGTGCGCTTCCACGTGGGGAGAGGGTGATAGGGTGCAGCCGCATTTGTACCAATGGATAGTGATCAATCAAATGGGGGACATGCAAACGCAAGCAGATAATGGATGTGACTGATGGGCCGTGTAAGGATAATTGGTTATGCGCCTGACTCATGGTTTTATATTTTTCGCTCTTTGACCCTTTTAGACTTTAGGGTTTACATATTGAATTGGTAGCCTTTAAACCTTTAAAAAGAATGTAAACAAAATTACAGGGGGGAAATGGCAATGGTAAAGACTAGTATATATTGATTAGCCATAAACCATTTAGCAATTCACTCTATTTAAGATAGGGTTCCTTAAACTGTGGTATGTGTACCAATGGTGGCACGCAAGCTCTTTCAGGCAGTGGTGTAAGAAGTACATACAGTATGTAAAAGTACAGAAACTGGGGCAAAAAAATAAAATACTCAAGTAAGAGAAAAAAAATATCACATGAAAAAAATCGAAAGTAGAAGTATTAAAGTGCCCCTTTAAAAATGTACTAAAAGGGTAAAAAGTAAAAACATTTTGCACATGTTTTTATAAAGCTTCAAATGTATTTATTTTCATAAAGATTTGTGTTGAATTTTGTTCAACAGAAACAATTGAATCAACGGATTTTTCTAGCTGTTTTTTATTTGTATATTATAATTTGGTCAAGCTACAAACGTGCTAAAAAGAACAAACCCTTCGTCCTTTTCAGCAGGTCTGAAACAATAATAAAAAAAATACTTTTACTTTTCAGTCCAATTCAAGAATGTAGTGGAGTAGAAAGTACAGATTTCTGCTCTAAAATGTAGTGTACTAAAAGTAAACAGTGTCCACTTTAAAATATACTTTAGTAATGTACTGTACAACAGTACAAATATTAGGTATCTGTACATTACAGTGAAAATTATGTTGTCCACTTTAAGACCTGATTAACCCCTAGAGTAGATCTGGACCTGGTTCTATTACATACCTTATTTAGATTTGGTGGGGCTCGGAAAGACAAATCTTTGCTTTGGTGGCACTTGGTAAGAACAGTTTGAAACCAACTGATCTAACCAATTCACCAGTATTCGTAAAGCTAACTTTGTAACTGACTATAATATTTAACATTATCTTTATATTTGAATTTAACTTGAGTTTTTCCTCAACTGAACCAACTACTAACTGTCAAATTCATCTAATTTTATTAGACCAGAGTATGGTGCCTCTGTGAGTTCCATACACCAAATGGAAACCGGACTAAAACACTGATCACTGCTGATGGAGCAGGATTGTCTCTGCCGCACTTCCATTAGGGGATGCTCAGTGTGGTTAATGTCAGGATTAACATGTGTTTTGGTCCTTAATTGAATAATGAAGCGATGAGAGGAGAGGA